>JAZGTK010001792.1:0-36134 GCA_036877625.1 Ambastaia sidthimunki | reverse complement strand
CAATGAATGCTGTCAAAAAGAAAAACTATGAATAACAGCAAAAAACAAACATCTTGGAAATGTGATTCTTTTAATCTGTTAACCAAGCAATCCACAAATTACTATTTAGTAAAAAAGTATTGCTTGATGAATGTGAAAGACAAATAACTGAAAGGACATTACGTTTGATAATTAAATACCTAAGTACAGTCTCAAATCTAGATGTAGTTTTCATCTGTGGTATTTTACATAGATGAATTTTGCTTTTCAAATATGCATCAGCTAGATTAAATGAACTTGGTGGCCAACTTGCCAAGTTGTAAGTAATACTAGATACTATTACTATCACTGCAGTATCTCTCCACAACTGAAGTGTAGCTTTGCAATTAATTTATTGCACATCATTCAACTGTCAAAAACTGAAGCAATAATATAAATTTCCTTTGTAGAAGTATTACGTGCCATGTCTCAACTTCTAAATTGATTTAAGCATTGATTCAAGGTGGTATCTATTTAATAAAGGTGAAAAAATAAAAATACACAGACTAGTAAGCTGGAATCAAATGTTCTTTACCATATAAAGTTCTCGTCTAAAATATTATTTAAGAACTAAAAAAGAATCTAAAAAGGGACCCTAACAATTGGTTATATGAAGCTATATGCGTAATTATAAGCAGAATCCAGCAGGTTAGCACATCATTAACATAATGATATTATAATGAGTAATTCAATAGACAGAAACATCGATTGTGCAACATTAGACTTGCATAACTGAACTCATGCACACACACACACTTTCGGTTTATCCCAGGTCTGCTTGCCGTGACTGTGACAGGTCTGAGTCCTACAGATGTGACGGCAGCTGGTCAAATGAAGTCTTAGCATTTTGGATATTAGCATGACGCTTGTATTAAAGGTGCAACTAAAGCAAGGAAAACTCTGATGTCAGCCATATGACAGAAGTCCAGTCCAGACATACACTGAGAGACATGACCTTAACTCTGTTTTTAAACAAACCGGTGTGAATGGCGATGTAACACATGCCTTCCTCGATAGGTCTAACAACTAAAATCCTTCTAATCTTCTATCACAACCTTTCTCAAAAACAACACAAACTGACCTAAACTTATTTATGAATGAGACAGTTTTAGCTGTCATTGAATCACTGTCTTGATCTTAAAAGGTCAGATGATTAATTTCAGAATTTTTAACAGATACTTCCCCTTTATAAGACTTGACAAAACTGTTTTTACTTTTTCAGAAGCTATACATTTATTAAGGGAATTAAATATAAAACTGAATACATTTCGATATACCATGGTTAATATGTGTCACACTTCGTGCGTCACAAAGCAAAGCAAATGCAAAGCAGATACACACAAGATCACACACATACGCGTATGCACGCTTCTCACAGCGCACCAGTTGTCATTACAACTGTTAAAAGACTTTGCTCAAACCAAAATACAACCACAAATTTAAATGCCTAAGGGTTCAATAAAGCATCTTTCTATATATTTAGACATTAAGACTGACATGCAACTGTGTAACGAGAAAGGGGGACACAGGCTGACACACAGTTGTGATGCCAGTATGTCAGTCTGTCACACTACTCGGATTTAATTGGAGAATAAGTCTTACAGCACACTGCTCCACCGCATTGTTAGGAAGCAACATAACATGCAAAAAGGGAAAAAACAACAACCCACAACAGTGCAACATGCAGTACAGCGCAATGCAATTTTTTAAAAGGAGGCGTCTGCCCACTCCACGCAACACATTGCGTATCTGCACAGATTTTGGTTAGGAGTGTGTATCGATGTGCTAATTCACAGATTGTTCTTCAAATGTGCATTCTGGGGCATGCAGGGGGGGTGCAGGGCTGCAGCAGTGCAGCGCTGTGCAGCTCGGGGCATGCATGGGTGCTATGACTTCTTTCCCAAGCCCAACCATTTCTCACTATTTTACCTTGTTTATTTGGACTTAAAGTGGGTCACCATGGGGATGTAACACATATGAAACAAAAAATGCAACACAGAAGACGAGTCAAAAGACGAGAGCATAACAGGGAGATCAGGGACACATAACACCTTTCAAAAATCAAATACTTCAAACACTCTAACATTCCCCTCCAAAAACCTTTGCACACTTCGAAATCAGTGGCTAAACATTGTACTGGCTGCATCGTGCAAGTGTGTACCAAGTGCGTGCCAGCCATCGAGCTGTATGGACGCAGAAGCAGTACATGGACTGAATGACGTAGGAACAATGCTGTCCAAAACAACATCCTATCCTTCAACACTCCACCGCATCAATCACAGAAGGAATTACACTACCATTTATCTGAAATGCCCCAAAGGTCCTCAGTTGTACACAACTACTATTAGTATAACCGTGCACAGTGGACCTGATTAAAATAAACTGCTAGATGCTTTTAATGCAGGCAAACCCGGCAATCATTATGGAGACACTCTTGAACAGCAAAGTGCATGAATTACATGCATCTCTGAAGACACCACATCTTATGACAAATTCCCACAGTTAGGAACATAAAAACCCACTGGTGCCAGCACAGAAGCTCTGGTCAGGAAGGCCTGAATGATACTTTTATGATATTGATTACAGAATTATTTCAAAATAAAAACTGCTGTTCGGATCACAGGCTCTTAGAGATAGTCCATACGGACGTAATACGAAAATGTATGAACTATGGGGTGGGCTGTTAAAATAATAAACGACAACAAAAATCATACCTTAAGACTGCGCACGAAACCCGCCGGTGGTAGTACTCGCAACGCTTCGCAATGTCACGGGTGTAGTACTATACCCAGGCTTCGCAATAGCCGGGGTTGTGAGACGCTAAACTAGATAAGAACGACATTATAATATAATACATTAAAGCTTTATAACGTGTTCAGCAGACTGATACTGACGTGCAAAATACTACGCAAAGGTTGTTTATGTCAACAAGGACGTACGCGCAGCAAAAGTTGCAAATTATCCACCTTTATGCGCCGTTCTAATAGGTCACGAGAAAGTGAGCCGATGACAGCACCAGAACTAACCCAGTAACTAAGTAACAGTATTGCTTACTAAGTGAAGTATTCATTTGTTTGTTTTTACAGGTTATTATTCGGTAGTACTGTAGGTAGTTCGACCTGAACTCGCGTAATCCTTCCTGTGCGTAACGCCGTGCATGAGTGCCAGTCTGCTCTATTCAAGTTGCTCAAACTCATGCCATTCAGTAAAAACAATTCGGTAAGGGATAACTTACTAAGTTACTGAAACGATTGGCTTGAGCACTGTCTTTAAAACATTTGACAAAGTTTAACTCCGCATCCCCACCCCCTCCTTTTTGCGTTGGCTTCTTCCTTGATCTTTATTTTTGTGAGCTAATTTGCACTCAATTTTTCTTTTGCGTAAAACCCACCGGGCACATCTCTAAAATGCGATTTGGCACTGGTATTATTGATGGACCCATTTAGTTTGTAACAACTCAAAAAAACAGCAAAATACGTACGTGCTAAACGATGAATTTACGGTGCAGATTGCAGATCGAGTCTCCCGTTTCGTCTGAAGTGGCGTGCAACGTCCGATCATGTCTTCCTTCTGTTGGGAATTTTACTTTATGTCGGTCCTCCGTTAAAACATCTCTGCCCCCTCCCAACAGCAACTCAGACAGGGATTTAAAACTATATGAATCCTTTTCCACTACGGTCACAAAATGGTGAATGAACCACTAACAGCTGGCCCGACTGACCAATCAGAGCACACTGACAGATACAGTAACCTATAGATGTGACAGCACGAACTTCAAGGCGTTTCTCAGAGGCATATTCCACTTGATTGGCATTCACAATGGGTGAATCACAACGAAGACAGATACCAAGCCGGTTCTCACTCCAAAAGTTACAGTAGCCAATGAAAGCTTTGGGAACCATAGGAACAGGGTGTGGGCGGGCACAAGGGTAGTGTTCAAGAAGCGCCAGCCAATAACGCAACATGAGTCTTTGCTCCCTAAATAAAAGTGCTTGTTTACCACAAACGTCAGCGCAACACACCACCGTTCAATTACTTGTTTTTCACTCTCCATGAGCTACAAGGATTTCTAAATTAAACAAATTGTACAAATTCTTTTGATGCCGCCTGCTATATACAATGCGGTAAAACAGATTTAATCAAATATGTAGCATAAAGTTTCGACAATGATACAGAAAGACACAATTAAACGGGTTCATCTTACAAACATCAGATTTTTGACTTATCTTTTTACTTTCACACTACTGCGCTCGTGAATACGTCTACAACATACACTGTTGACGTTCTCGCTTACAATTTTTTCCACTGTCTCTCTTTTCTCTCAGCAACAGCCCCTCACGTAAAGTACGACAGCCAATCGCTGCGCACTATCCGACTGTCTCTAACTTACGTGCCGTTGCGCCCCGCCCCTTCCATACAATTCTTGTAGGGTTTAGGGATGACGTCATCTTGTCGCTCTGCGATTGGCCAGAAGGAGCACGTCGACGAACCAATGAGCAAACTCAGCGATGAAGTCATCAACCATGTTGCCACCAGCTGGATGGTAGGGGCGTGGCCTGACGGACTCGCATAACCCTATGCTTGATGCGTAGTAGAACAACATACTAGTAACTGATGAACGCAACATAAACTATTGTTCAATGCCACGCTGCAAAACAAGCCGTGTACTTCTTAAATATGAAAAAATAGCCGAGATTCAAGTATTTCATGGCTTATGTGTCCACTTTAGTTAAATATGGAAAATCATATTTCAGACATAATGATGCATAGAAACGTACAACTACGTTTTGAAAATGAGAGTTAATTGTAAAGTTCCTCGGCGAAAAAACGAAGTCGTTACATAATCGCTGTTGTAGACAGAATCAGATGCTTTGCGCTATCCTGAAATCTTCAAGCAACGCACAGTGACCTCTGTGGGTTTGTTTTTGAAATGCATTACTTGGAATCAGCAAACAAGCCATTAAACTATCCACGTAAAATAGTTATACTGCATCACGTCTAACATTTAATATTTAATATACTAGTTATTTTTACCTAATTAAAAATATAGACGTAACCCTACTATTTGCACTATTCAAGTAGCTGTCTGCTTACAAAAAATGTCTTACAAAGTTGAAGTGTCTGTCCTCCCTCATTAACACTTCTTCCACTCCCCAGAGCCCTGCCCTTTGACCTGACCCTCACCATAATGGCGACCCCTTTCTTTTGGCTCTGTAATGCTGTGTCAATCAGCTGTCATACATCCGTCCCTCTAGCATACTCTCCCACTGCGCCTCAGGGAAACGTATTCTCTCATTTAGCTCCATGAAATACAAAAAATGATTGCGATGATAAAAGTGAAAGGGTTCGGATAGACAGATCTTTGTCTGTCTTCCCCTTTGACATAAACACAACATGACAGGGACGATGAGATGAACCAGAAATATTATCAGAAGTTTCATCTGAATCACACAACCTAAGATCTTTAGTCAGTCTGTGCTCATATTTATTGGAACAGATAGAGCAATGATTATAGGGATTTTTTTTTTAAATCTTTGCTTTAGAAGGGAAATAAGCAGTGAATATATGAAGTTACAAGTATGGATGAATGTAAATATACTATTAAACTCTCCCAGTTATAACTGACAGACTAAGTACAAACAAGAGAGCAGTACTAATAGATGAAAAAAGGTTTACTGCTCTTTAGTAAACATTATACATCTGTGCAACAGCTCTACATAAAAGAATCACAACAGCAGTTACAAAACATTTGTTTTTATGTAAGTTGGGCTCTGTTTCTGTATTTCTACCTATATATATGTATGATCATACGATTATGGCATTCCTGTTATAGTGCAAAAGCTAGATTACTTCACCAACATTAATTAAAGTCATAATAATAATAGTTACAATTATCAGCATTGCTTACTTAAAACAATTATTTTGTGAAAAAGGTGCCATTACTGTATCTAAAGTGATTTTGGAGATCTCAAAAATAATTGCTGAAGATGTGAATACTTGCGCTGTTGATGTTCAGACAGTAGAGGTCAGTCTTAAAGTGTATTTGCTACATACCCAATCAACAGGCTGTTTACACAAGATATCTTCACAGAGAACTTCAGATTCCTCTAAATGTTTACTAAAATGTATTACTTCACATTAAATGTGATATTTAGCTTGGGAAAACACCCCTCATTAAATACAGGGAGTAGACCCACTCAACAGGTGATATTTGTGATCTCTTTTTGGCATAAAGATACTCCAAAGTTGTAGAAACTCAGAAAGAATCAGGTGGCTTTCAACCAGTTTAATTGACCCTGATTACATTTTAATTACAATTTTGAAAAAAAGAACACAAGGAGGAATTAAAATGTTACATCATGATGTTAAAACCTGTTATTATGAGTTATGGAACCACAGAAATAAATTTTAAGAAAGAAAGTGAGAAAGATAGACTTTTACACAATAAAACAATACACAATATATCTTTTAAAATCATACAATTGCCCGATGAAAAATTTACAAGAGCAAGAATTAAGTAACACTACAAAATAACAATTACATGACATGACTTGAGTTTAAACCATAAGCCAGATCCTCCCCCGAATGCACTTCCTCCATCCGATACCTCTCCACATCACCCATATTAAAGATACAGTTTAACGTTAATTTACACATTTTAAATGTTACACTAAACACACTGTCGGGTTGCTCGTGGGAAGGCCTGGGTGGGGGGAAACATTCTTAAAAGGATATTTTACAGTAAAGTATACGTTATCATGACTACAACGTGAGCAAAACAAATTTTAACAAAAAATAATGATAATAACTAATAATAATTATGATCAAAAGCATCATTGACATCAGAGAGGAGATAAACTGGAGCAAGTTGGATTAAAAAAACAAATATCATCAGTTGCTGGGATAACCAACGAGAGCAGCCTAAATAAATATCTCTCCTCCTAAAAAAGAAAAAAACAACTCTCACTGTGCCCAAGCGCATGTGGGCATATAAAAGCAAACTGCGCTGGTCAATACTGCTCACCCCATCTCAAATTTAACTCCACCTCTCACATTATGAGGTATGCTGGGGCATAAAACAAGTGCACCCTGGGTAAAGACCAAATTCATCCAATAAGCCATGGGAAAGTAGTAGAAGATATTTAACATAATCTAATCTGGTTAAAGGGGGAGTAAGGCAACTACAAAGAGTTGAGGAGGTGACATCACTGCCGATTCTGTTAACGTTAAGCAGTCCAATTCTGTCAAATGTATCATTCTAGATATCAGAGACACTTCAGAAATTAGATAACTTTCCCGTTACTGGAAAACCATTACACCATTGCCTGTGCCACACTGGCCACTCCACAGGGCTTTAGTGCACACAGGTATAGGAGGTTCATAATAGTGAACTGACACACATGCACAGAGACATAAAATCTCTGTCAAAGACTTTCTCTTTCTCTTGCTCGCTCACACAAACAGCACACAGACATCAGTTGAGGCAGTAAGAACAGGATGTTGAAGAGGTGCATGCTGGTTAAAGAACCGAATGTGCCACTTCTGCTTTGTTAGAGTTCTGTGTACAATTCTGTCTTTCACTCCTCTATCCTATTTTATTAACCTGTTAAAAAAGCAACATTTTCCTCTCTCACCCAAACGGCAATTATTTCCAAGGAGAGGAATCAGCCTTCCCCTCCAAACCAAATGTTACAAAGCCCCTTGAAATTGATACATCGGTTAATGCTATGCTTTCAACAAGTTCTGTTTACAGTATGTTTAACACGTATTACATAAAGGTATATTGAATGTATACTGTTCTTTTTTAAGATTTTAGTTTTTTTTCTTTCAGACATGCTATTAAAACAAGACATAAGAGGCAGTTTTTGCGTGTGTACACGTGTGAGAGAGCGACTTCTATAAACCTTCTGCACTGTACTTATTTGTAATATAAATATTTAAATGTTTTAGCTAAGGGATTTTGAACCTCTTCCCATCTGCGAAGGCCTGCAGTTTCATTATTCCAAGTCTGTGGTAAGAACTCCTAGGGGTTAAAGGTCGGATCTGCTGTTGGCTAAAGGACTGTGGACAATAAATCAAGACATACAATTATCACTTGGTTCTTAGGGTAAAAGCAAAATATATTCTTAACCTTACTGGATCAAGTGCCAAAACAGTTAAATATTGAGTCCTGGTCAATGTAGTATCACTGTACAAGCTTTGTGCGTGTGTTTGTGTGTGTAATGCTGGTTTAGTTTGTAATAAAGGACTGACTATACAAGGGAAACTCCTAATGTTTATCACCTTTAGAAGATAATTTGATTACAAGGCAAAAGAAGCAGCTGTTTAAAAGATCTGAGAATGTGGTCTTTTGAGTCATTTCTTCTGAAACATCAAAAGGAATGAAACTGATTCACGTATGGTCCCAGAAAAAAAGATGGAGGACACAATTAAAAGAGGAGAAAAAGAATTAAAGGTGATCTGGTTTGGATAGAAAGGAAATATCCTGAGAACTTACAACACAGCAAGATTTCCAAAAACACATGCACTCACACTCAGCAACCAGACACACATCTTCTGCACAAATGCTTTATGACACAGTTTCAACAATCTGTTCAGGTTTTTTTACAGGGCACAAGGAGGGGATTATATTTGTGTGTGTGTGTGTGTGTTGGGGGGTTTGTCCCTGAGGGTTCTGATTTCTGACCAGGCTGGTTTTAGAACAGTGACTCTTTATTTGTGACAGAAAGTTTGTGACTTTCTGTGCATTTGTATACCATCACATCATATAGAGATCGATCATAGTCACTGAGGAAAATAATGCTGGGCTTCTGGAAATAAAGATCAAAACCCTTAATACATACCAAGTGAATCTATTAGTCTTTCCAAATGTCTTTTCCCCCTTTCTTTCCCTTTCTCTTTTTGTTTGTGGGTTTTTGTTGAGGGATAGCTCACAGGCACTTTGCAAAATAAAATTCTCTTTTAAAAATATAAAATTTTCTCTAGTGCCAAAGGTCAAAGTTCATGACTCCTGAGGGTCATTGGGGCACTGGGGTGAACTCATTCCACATCATTGTTAAACTGAGATATACTGTATGTACGTGTGCTGGCGAGACCCTCGGCTAAAGTCGAGCAACACGCACATGAACATGAGGGCGGCAGATGACGGAGGGGTTGCCCGGGGAATAAGGTTTTGATTAAGCAAGGGTCAGTTATTCAAAGTGTGCAGCAATGAATGTGTCAGTATTACTGTCAAGAAAGCTGTCTATCAATATCAGCAGTCAATGATCTATAAAGATTCACGTGTGGGTCCATCAGCAGTTGTGGAGAGCGCATCAGCAGTCATGCATTCATAATGTGGTTGCGTATCAGCAGTCCTTGTTTTCCAGTGACAGCTGCGCCGTGGCGCGGTGGAGCTCAGCGCTGACTCTGTGGTGAGCAAGAGGAGATGGGCTCTCTGCCTCTCCACTTCCGCTTCCACTCTCCTCCGCCTCTCCATTCCTCCGTTCTTCTCCTTTCACTTTCTTATCCTCTGCCTCTTCCATGTGCTGGTCCTGGTCCCAGCGCCGCTTGAACCGCAGTTTCAGCGGGATACACTGCGAGGGGTTTTGCGGAAGCCCACCCGATGCCGGCTGAGTGTCTGTGGGCTCCACAGGTTCAGTTTTCACGACCGCGTTACCACGACGACCATCACCTGAGGAAGAGGTGGGGGGGATGAAGAAAGGTGGGGGGGCAGGAGCTTTGAACACCTCCTCTAAGTCATCATCTGGGTGGGCGCCTGTGCCATTGGACTGTCTGTGTTTTTGACTGTGAAGATGATGATTGTGGTGATGATGATGAAGATGACGTTTATAAAAGTGAGGTGGGAAAACGTCAAACTTTTCATCTCTTTCGTCTGCTTCCTCATCGCTGATGTCAGTCACTTCAACCTCCTCCTCTGATTCAATGTCAGATATGGGCTCAACCTATACAGGGAGATAGAAAGTGTGTGTGAAAACAATGCCTGACCAATTAAAATTTTAGACTAATGTCTAGACTGAATAGGCATATAAAGTTATTTCATAACTGTGCAATTCCCAATTACCTTAATTTTGGGCAACCCAGCGCTGTTTAGTGATCCAGTTGAAGAGGAGTTGGACACCAGTCCTGATCCACTGGCTGAGCTGAGGTCACTGCCAAATGACAAGGAGGATCCCAGGCCAGATGTAGATGTGGAGGATAATGACCCTTGCCTGCCCTGACCCTCACGCTGCTTCCGGCCTAGTGGTGGAGGCTGTAGCTTAAACTTGAAGGGGGAATGGTGCTGATCCTCACCCAGATGATGCTGAATGGGGTGAGCGTGTGGTGGAGGGAGGCTGGAGTGATGGTTGTTGAGCACTGAGGGCCTCTCTGTGGGGCCACGATCAACACCCTGAGGTCCGGGCATGCCTTTGTCAGGCCGATGAGGCTGAGGAACAATGATATTTGGGTAATGAAAAAAGGCACGAGGGCTCAGGTGGTAATTATAGACACTCTGGGTGTGAGCCTGCAGGTAGCGCTGCATGTCCTCAGGGTTGAAGGAGAAGATAGAGCCAGGCATGGGTGACAAGTTTGGGGAGGGGGTATAGGGCAGGTGAGAGCCTGGGGTCATGGAGAGCGCTGGGGAGAGAGGAGGCGCCAAGAGGCCTGACCCTCCTGGACCAGGCAGAGGCGAAACAGTGAACGGTGAGAGCGGCTCAGGATGAACCCTGTGCCCGGTGACCTCTGACACCCGATGACCTCTGTGACCTCCATGTCCACCGTACATCCTGAACATGGCCTCGTGAGACACACGTGGATGAACGGCCCCCCGAAAACCACCTCCTCCTCTTTCAGACACTCTTTCCGTCACCCTTTCTTCTGTGGCTCCTCCATTGCCCTCTTCAATCTCAGAGTTGACAGATGTTCCATCACTGCAGTCGGAGACAGACCCGCGGCCCATGCGACGGGACGTGCCAAACATCCCGGGACTGCGCAGCTCCTCGCTGCTAGGGGATCGCAGCACATCCAGCACTTGCATGTCTGATGGGGTAGAAGGAGGGAACCGGAAATGGGGACCTGTAGGCACTGGTGGGGCACTCTGAGGAACAGGTGCTCCTGTGAATAGAGAACGACAGATGGTAGGACATCAGCTGTTTTGTACTGTGTATATAAATGTGTGAAAAGTGTATTTGTGCTGTTGTTGTACCTGAAGACCCCATGTCAATGAACGGATAGTTAACCAGAACAAGCTTGTTGAAGTTAAACTTGTAGGTGAAGCGTTTTCCTTTAGTTTTATGCAGAATTCTCTTGTTGTAGTAATACCTGCACACACAAACACAGGACTTATTAGTATTAGGCTTCACAATGAAAACCTGAGATTCAGAGTTTAATTTAAACTTGGAAATACACAGCAAGTTGTAGAATAATGACAAACATAAAACAAAAGTAACAAAGTTAAAAAACAATTACTAGAAATATTTACATTCTGCACTATTTTTGGTAGAAAAGGTCAAATTTTATTCTGTCTAGTCAAGCACTCAAAAATGCTCATTGTAACACTATCAAATCAATGAATATATATTAAACACATTAAAAAGATCAGGGGGTGAAAAGTAAGCTGAGCCATATAAAAATGTTTGCATATGTGTACATTTGTGTGATTGGAGGGCCTGTCAGGACGGCTCTGGTCACTCTAGTGCATGTTTATATAACACTAAAACCTACCAATAAATTCTCCTTTCTTAATCTCCTTATATAATCCCATTCTCTGTCTCTCTTCCTATCTATATATTAACCTTTGTCATTCCCCAGCTCTTTACATAACATCACAACCCATCCATTTATATAACTCCAACAACACTGCATCTTCCTTACAGACCTGCACAACAGTGTGTGTGTGTGTGTGTCTGTGTGTGTGTGTGTTTGGATCAAATCCCCTGTGACAACAATTCATCTTTTACTTAATAACCCACAAGCCACAATTCTTAGTGAATGGCATGTTTTGGGGAAGATGCTGACATAGCTTTTAAAAGCACAGAGGATACATTTACTTACCCTGCATGTGTGTCTTTGTGTTTAGGGTTCAGACAGTGGTGTTTGTAGGAGATTAAGTCGAGACAGACAGATACAGACTTGTGGTAAGAAAGAGACGTGTGCGTGTGTAAATGTGTTTGAATTGTGGTCTGGAAGATTTGAGAATGTGGCTTTTTTAGGTTCAGACAAAGCATTACATTTTTTCTACTGTGTGTCTATGTCGACAACTGGCTGTCTATGTCGACAACAGGAAAAGCTTGTTGCGATGGACACTGCAAGACAGATTGCACCTTAAATACAACTATTAACAAAGACAGATGCGAGCAGGTGATCATGTGACCAACACAGTGAGATATAAATATATTTGAGACAGCTGTGGATAAGCATGCCTACCAAACAGACATCCAGCTCACACAATCCAGTTACTTCTGCACTGTTTGACCAGAGGCGATAACCTGAGCTATACCACGAATCACAGAGGAGAATGCTGAGTTAAGATGAAGGGATGCTCTAATGATGACATGCTGGACTGTGACATACAAATCAACAGGGCCAGTGATAAAAAACAAAACATTTCTACTTCTGTAAATGCCAGAGACATCTAAGGATGAGAATTACAAGAAACTTAACAATTCTTAGTGTTTTTGACTATCTACATTTTATCCTTTTTATATATCCTTTACATGCAACTACTGCAAACGAAAAAGTAAAAAACATACTATTTTTGTTAACAGTTTTGCAGTGATAAATAAATAAATATAAATGAAATATAGATTCTGTTTGTAATATGTATCTTTAATTACACCTTGTTATATGAACAACCTAATCACGTTAGTTAAATAATCTGACAAACCTCAAAGAGATATTTAATCCAAAATGAAAATTCTGTCATTTTTTATTTTGGTGCACCCTATCTCTTTAAGATAATACTAAAAACTGGTTCAGACATGACCAAACATGAGCTGTGGTTTACTGTGTAAGCCAGATGTGAAGCTACAACTGATTCAGTCAGTGTGTGAGCTATTTTAGACAGATGAGTTAATCTGTAAATTATTTGTGGGTTGTTTTGAGTAATTCATTACAAAGAACCAGCTCAGAAGAGTCATTCCCTTGATTCCCATCCCTCGAGACAACTGGTACTTACAAAAACACACTGTGACATAATAACATTGCTAGATGTGCTTTCTAACAGCGTAGGCACAGGTTACACCTTGAATTGCATTGTCCTTTCAATGGCGAAAACCAGTGTGTAATTATCTGTGTGACACCTAGAGCAAATCTGATCTAAAGACGCTTTTATTTTGCATTTTGGATAAAAACTGCAAATGAGGACCTGTGTAATTGCCTCCTTTTTGTAAATAGGACAATTTCACAGGTCAATAAACGTATGCTCTGTGACACAGAACAGCATGTGAAAGCAGTGCTTCCTCAACCCCCCTGCCACCAAACACACACACACACACACACACACACACACGGCTGCATGTGCACCCAACACTCTCAAACACACTTTAAAGAGCATTTGACCTGACTTCAAAGCAGAAGAAAGGATTCTTTGAGCATCTGGCAGACCACAACCTTCCTTCTGCTCAACTCACACACCTGTGCATGAACTGTGAACACATTCATAAACACACACTTGTCTAACAGAAACAGTATGTTTTGCTCAACATCATTATCAAAGGTTAGAGGATAACATGACTAAATTGTAACAGACTCAGGCAGACGTACACACTCGCATTGGTGACTAAATGACTTCAGATGGTACAGCTGAGCAGGTTTCCAGGAAACAATCAGATTTTACACAGTAAGGACTTGGATTAAACAGCAGATTAATAAAAGCTCCCAGAGCAAATATTCTTCAACTGACGGGAAAATAGGAGCTAAACAAATGCTACAGCCATTCCTGGTATTCACAAATCAGGTCTGAACAAGGGATAGAATGAGGAAAAGAAAGAGAGGATTATCAGTCTGAAGTATGATGGAGTGATGTTGTCCCTGCTGTGTACTTGAGTGTACTTGTCACACTTTACTGGTGAATGCCAAATTTCCTTAAAAAAAGTCGGATAGATGCCCTCACACATTTCTAAATATCCTCACACATTTCTAAACACATTCACATTTTTATACATGTACTTTAGGCACTAATTTACTTCTATATTTTGGCAAGAAACTAAATCAAAATAACACTTTACTAATAAAGCAACAAAAAAGAATTAGAGGAGTGGTAAGTGTTAGTCATTTGTAATCAGCTTTGTATAAAAATCTGATAGAGGTCTAAGTACATATACAGTATGTGTGTGAGTGTGTGTGTGTGTGTGTGTGTGTGTGATGGGGAGGGGGTGCGGGTGGGTCTGCGTGGCTCTAGGGCGAATGGTGAACGTACAGTGAGATCCAGTTCATCCATAAGCTCTACTGAAAAGCCAGAGATAAACATCATGTTTTGTAAGCTGCGTGTAAGCGCGTGTCAGTGTTGCATGAGCGTGTGTGTATCTCCACCCACCGAGCTAATAAAGAACTCATTCTGTCCTCGACAATAAGGCACAAGACTGCCCTCAAACACACACACACGCACATGTCGTCATCCACCTCCAAACAAAGAATGCTGTTGTAGGACAAGGCCTCTGACACACTCTTTCCACAAGTACACACACACTCACACACACAGTCAATCTTAATCAAATCTCCAAAGAGTGAAGAAGGAATCACGGTCAGCCACTTCAATCAACACTGGATGAGTTCTGAAGCTGATGATTGCATCGAAACTATCTGACATCAAAATGAAATCCCATTTAAAATGACCCAGGATTTGCCACAGCCCTCCTTTTAGTACTGCTGGTGGTGGGGGGATATAAATGACCCTTTAAGTCACAATACTGCATTGACATTATTACACTGATGAATTTATATTCCCATTAACATTTTCACTCTAATACTTTTTGGGGAAAACAGGAAGAACACACAAATACATTTTTTCTTTCTTACCAAAATGCAATCTCAGAACAAGGTAATCTGCTTTAAATTTTAAACTTCACTTCCAGGCCCAAGCCTCCACTAATTTCAGGTGAGATTACAATAGTCATTTATAAGCAATATGTATTCATATCAGATATTTAAGAAAAGCTTTAATAAACTCAGTGTAAACTACTGTCTCCAGACTGAACACCAATGAACGATTCATAAAAACAATTTATTGTCTGGCCATCTGGGATTTGGGTATGGAGATAAAAGTTTGGATCATGATTTTCCACTAGTTTTATAGCATATCATGAGTGTATATTAATGTTCTTTGTTGTTTGCTAATGGCATCTTATAGTGTTTGGACCCAGAAGTGTGGTGCATGACATCAGACTTAACAAGCGGGTAATATCTAGTCCATAAAGGATCTCTGCCCATAACTAGTTTGGCTTTAACATAAACATGTAAAGCTTATGTAGACAGCTGTGATCAATACTATTTCAATGGCTCTATAATAAAGTCAGGATGCTTAGCAAAAGACTGCATATAATGAATGAAAATAAATGAGAAATTATTGAAAGATCACAACATAAAACCTGTGACTATACATTAGACATAAGATTTGTTGATTTGTGACCCAGACAGTTATTTCCACCCATTCAAATGGAAGGCTTAAAAAAGTTTGAGGGGAAAAAAAGAGCCTCTTGACTCTTCAAATAACTAAATTAGTAAAGCTATCTCAGTGCCAAGGAAAAACTATTAATGTAGCTCCTGTGGGGTTTAGCTCCAGTGATTTCTGTATGCGTGTTTGTCCAGTCTTGGACAACAGTTTTGACGAGAGTTGGATGAGATAAGGTAAGGGAGGAGAATGTGTGGCTGGGCGTGCGTCACGCTCCGAGCCAGACGGGAAATGTGTAATGTTTCTGTGTCCTGATGTTCTATGGAACATCAACAGTGGGACAATAGAATTCCATTTTTGTGGAATTTCCACGCGCGTGTGTGGCAGGAAGGTGATGAGCCCGAGTCTCAGCAGGCCGTTCATGGGCTTCCATCTTTGAAACAACAACCCAACTCGGCTAACATCCAGTCAAATTCCAGTCAAAATTTGAGCACAGCAGCGTCACAATTTACATGTGTTGACAGAACGGCCAAGAAACGTCTGAAAAGGAGCGACTGTCCTGGAATAACGGCACGTCACAAGCGTGCAGGGTTGATTCTAAAAGGTCTGCGACGCGTTTTGAAGTGTCAGATTGAAGGTATGAATCAGATGGAGGAGTGCAGTGTGGGATTGTGGGGTGGGGAGGCGGAGGAGATGTGGAGGAACAGCAGTGAGTCACAGACATCGTGAAGAGAAAAATGAAGGAGACAGAAAGAAGATAGGGGAAGAAAGAAGAGAGGAAAAAGATGAAATGAGAAAGAATAACCAATATCAGAGTAGACGTATATTTAATTTGTCAGGAACATAAGAGGCTTTGAGGAACTTAAGTGCAGCACGTTCAATATTTGCTGTTTTACAGTAATGTTCAAAACAAGATACGATTTATCGACAGAGAATCATGTCGACTCCCTCAGTTGGTAAAAAGAAACAAGTTTTAGTTTTACAGTAATAAGAATACAATGGAGGTCTATAGGGCATTGAACCAGAATAAAAGTTTAACATACAAACTGTTTCCAAAGTTTAACTACAAGAGTTAAACATCATTTGTGTCAACATTGATGTGATAAAATCACTTACTGTCTGTGCACAACAATATCTGTCATAGTCATGTAAAGATGGGACACCATGTAACTTTCACACGATACACCAAAGGATACCAGAAAGTGTAAGTGTTTGATTAAACTATATCTTATATATATATGTTTACTGGGAACATACTGATACAGACAGATTAAATTAATGAAAACTGTAAACAAAACTACGTAAGGTAGATAAAAATACGACCCAGACTGCATTGAATATGGGTTTAGGTTCAGTGAGGATAAATATGGCTTGTGCCGACCACAATGTGTTTTGTTCTGTGAATTATTGGTCTGTTGTTAAGTGCACTGAAATCTCATTGATATGGTAATACAGGAACAGTTGTGCATTTCCCATATTCTGCCTAATACAATATTTGGCCCAAAGTTTGTTCCATGTGTTAAGTCACAACTTAATGTCTAATGTAAAATCTGCCCTTTGCCGCAATACAGAATCAGAAACACTGACTGAGACACAGGTAGAGAGACATAAATATGAAGAAAGTGTTTAAACAGCTACAACTTGTGCCACATTTCTGCTTTTAACCCTTGGGAACGGCTTGCGACCAGACCTCCACTGTAAGTGAATGACTGTGATGTGCAGTTAAAGCTAAAGGCTGGATTACACTGCACGACTTCTGCCTCGATTTGCTGTCAAAATGTGTCTTTTTCCTGTAATGCTTTACTCAGTCACCAAGTGTGTGATGCCTGGTATTTTAAATCTGTTCAGATTTTAAAAGTGGTCTAGCGTAATCCAGCCTTATGAAGGCAAAATCTGTAAATCTGTACAGCGAGTGATGAGGGAAGATGAGGGAATAGAGGACAGAGAAGTAATATGAGGCCGCTTGACCTTCAGATGGGGCAATGCAAGTATCTCCAGCCCTGAACACACTGTGGCCCTCATGCTGGAACTGATCATAGGATCGACTTTCTTCCTGACACCAAATGATGTTCCACCCAAGTCCAACAACGGCCAGGTTCAGGTTTCATAACTCACACACTCTGGTGTCAGTGTCTGCTTGTGTATGTGGGATGGGAAAACTCTGAGAAATGTCACACAAAATTAGCACAACAAGTTTTCCGGCTTCACAGTTAAACTTTTCCAAACACAACGCAAAGCATAAATGAATGTGTGCACTTCACACACAACCACAGGCACCCACTGTGTGTGTGTATGTCTTTGACATAGATTAGCAGAGTGTATACACAGTTTACACTTCACTTTCTATTTGTAAAACAACACCAGAAAGACGAGTATAAGTTGGATTATCCCACATTAGTGGAAGAGCTTTAAAGACAGTGTTTATTTCTGGAAAACTAATTGAAAAACACACTAACGTGCAGTTAATCCTTTACTACACTGTTAACATGGGATCTGTGTAATGTTTGCAATCATGCACAATATCTCCAAACTACACTGGATTACATGATTAGATTCCTACATCCATTTCCATAACACAATACTAAAAATCCCACATGGTTGATGCAAAATCTGGCTTTACAGCAAAACTATTAAACTCATCAATATTGACAAATACTACACAAATAATTTCAAATACAAGTGTATTTATCAGTGTTCCCGAACATCAAGAATAAATGAGGTTAAAAATACTGTAACAAACATTAACATGCTCCTTTAACTATTCAAGCTTTCCATTCCATTTCCCAATTTCCATTTGAAATGTTGAGCATTTTTGCATACTACTAATAAACTATATTAAACTAAAACATATTCAAAAGCCAAAAATCCAGTTTTCCATTATACGTCCCCTTATATACAAACAGCACATCCACTGTAGTGGTTTATTAACTGCACTGGGATCACACACTGATTTTAATCAATAGACTGTATGATTGATTATGTCCAGTGCTTACTCTGGTGTGGCATCCTTCAATTAACATACAGTCAGGTGCTAAAATGGACAGAAAGTGGATCACTCTGCATCCGCTTTGAGGATTAGTGCTGATCTCCTAAAGAGGGCGAGCGAGGGACGAAAATAAAGGTATGACAGAAACAAATGCAGATCAGGTCAAAAAATATAGTGAAGCTAAAACCGTCATCTGCTGCCCTGCCAGTTGGCGCTTAGAATACATTCACCTGTCTGTCCTCTAATGAGATCAGATCCAGTGCAGGTAAAGGCACTAGGATTACAGAGAGATCAGGCTGCACACAGTAATAATTCTATCACTGCGGGTCAATCCCATAACACACAAGAGCTGGTCAGTGTGACTGTGTCTGCTCTCTATATAGACTGAACAGAAATAGACCCTAGTCTTCATTGGTCAAACTAAAACTACTGTCATCAGGGTTTTAGTGTTTAAATAGTAAATGATTAAAGAGCTGAATGTGTTTTGTAATTGTAATCTCATTCAGGTTAAAACCTGATCCATGAGCTATTTTCATTGAACCCAGAACGCACTTTTCAGACTGCTTTTGATGTCTAATGTCTGTATATGCATCAAAACCAAAATACAATAAAACTAAAAACAACTATTGGTTAAATTTTACAATTAAGTTCCATTTGTTAACATCAGTTAATACATGAATGATAAAAGAAAAATTGAATTTGATATTAGCTTAAGTTCAATAAATGCTGTAAAAATATTTGTTCATTGTTAGTTCACGTTAGCAAAAGCATTAACTAATGTTAAAGTGAATTGAAGCTTATTGTTAAGATCAACCAAAATATTTAACGGATTACACACTTCATAGTAAAAACTTTTAGACGTCACGTTGAGCTGCCTGTACTGCCGTTCTAAATATAAGCACAATTTCTCCAAACAAGGTAACAGCATTTAAAAAACATTGAGATTTTACTGTGGTACTGTGTTTTTTTTTACAAACTTTTTAGTACCTTTATATGGCACAAGAGTTTTACCTGAGAGCTCTGCTGAGTTTGTCGTAGTTCATCTGAGGTTTACACTTGCGGGCGCCCCACAGCCTGGCCACCTCATCAGGGTCTTTGATCACAAACTCCCCGTAGTCGCCCTGCCAGGCAATCACATCATGATACTCCTCCTTCCTCAACAGTTCCAGGATAAAGTGCCACAGCTGGATCTGTCTGGAGCCAGGACTGGACTCAGGCTTATAGGCCCAGTCTGGGAACGTAAACCCTGCGGAGACAAAGAAAGAGAGAGGAGATCAGACGCTGGTTCAGCTGTGCTAGTGCAGAGCGAGATGATTTCTGCTTAATGTTGTTCATTGGCTAAAGGGGATTATCATCATCACCTCCAGGACACAATATATTAAATGGCTTTTCTACTGAAAATTAAAAATTTGATGTTAAAATTACTGTTTTGGCTGAATGAAATTAAGTGGCTGTGTAATAATTGTAGTACTCTCAGCTCTACTTAAAACACTTAACTGTGTTTGCCATGTCATTGCAGAGTTCACATTCAGCAAATTTTCCACAAAAAAAACAATCACAGCAGAAATGAAGGGAAAAAGTCTTGCCCTAAACATCATTTTATCTGCCAAAGCTTCTGTAGATATCAGCACATCAGTCACCTCCAGATCAATCTGAGGTCAGATCCTCACAGGTTCACCTGCAATCAGTTTCTCAGTGTGTAACACATAATCTGATGTGTGAAAGCAATTGACAGCAGAGATCATATAAAAGGGCCGCAGAGAGGATAGAAGGTGTCCAGTCACTGAGGGTGAGGAGGGTGAAATGGGGTCAGGGAGAGTCAGGTGAGCTTGAGGCTGGTTAAGGTTGGATGGGGTGACGGCTGGAGTTTCTCCACAGCTGATTCTTATTTCCTACCAGTCTGACACACAAACACCAAAACAAGACACTGCGTCTACAGGGTTTTTTAACCACTAGCATCACAAACTACTTCCTACAATACAAAGTAATCTCAGCAGAAACCTCAAAGAAGAGCATGAACACATCATAAACTAGGACACATAGATATGACATAAGCATTCAGGCAACCTAAACACAGCTTATAGTCCTATCAAATTGTGTTATTACGATGCTGGGTAGTTATAGGCCACAATATTGCCTAAGCTGATAAATCAGCAGCTTTTTGTCTGCTTTTATAATATCAGCATCTGATAATCTTGCCCACTTAAGATGATTTACTGAGTTCTAATTCGTGTCAGTTACAAAACCTGCCAACTGCCTGGCCAATGGATATGTTTTTAAACATTTAGTGTGAATTTCAGGTCAATGTTCTTTTTAAATTGCCAGTTGACATCACATTTTACACACATCACAGCCATTAACCTTGATTTTCTACCAGCTAGTCAGATACAGCTGACATTGGATGGCGCAACATTCTAGAATGCACCAGATTGGGCAAAATCTGTGTAGTGCTAGATGAGTCATCTATATTTTTGGTTTGTTTTCCCAGAAGAAAAAATCGTTAAATGTTTATATTTGCTAAAGAATGATTTTGTCAGCTAGGATAGGAGATAAACTTAAAGCTAACAGACATGGTCTCAAAACAAAAAAGCTCCTATTTTGTTTTCATTATGACTTTAAATCAAGTTCAGTTTGTCTTGATTATCCAAAGCACTTCAAAGTAAAGTACTTCTTAGAAAACTGAAAAAAATCACTTTTTCTGCTGATTTTTATCAGATGTTAATTACACACTCAATCACACTTTTCCTGTTTCTACCTGTCAACAACCTAAACGACAGGAACCAAGCGAACAAAAGCAGCTCTTAATGTTTTTTTGTTTCGAGGTGGTTGAAAAAATTTGTGAAAAATGTGAATGGCCTTTACACCTGGACAGGAATGACTTATCTTTTGACCTTCTGCAAACAGAAATATAATGAAATGTAGCGCACCCTATAACCACAACTATCTCTCTAAATATGAGACACACACACACATTTTAGAGGGCACATCTGATTGCTCCTTTAAGAGGTCAAATGTATGATGCACCAGACAGCGAAGTCTAACTTCAGAAACTGCAGACGGAGATCTGGTTTCACAGCTCACATTCTCTCACTCACACAAACACACATGCACACACGTGCACACACATGAAAAGGATCCTTGCTAAGAAGTCTGAGCCAAATTCAATGTCTGTCAAACTCCCTGACGAACATTAAAGAGGAGAATCCACGAGTGTCTCACACACACGCGCACACGCACACACACACACACACACACACACACACACACGCGCACACGCGCACACACGCGCACACACGCGCACACGCACACACACACACACACCAAGGGCAAAACAGATACAGTTACTGCTCAGGACACACAAAACAACCTGATGTAAATTCACTCAGCCACATTCAAATCTGCAAAGCCGAAGACAACTGAACATATAATTCAACTCATTCAGAAGCATCTGATTCAGGTTTTGATGTCTATGAAGTGGCCTCGATGCTCTGCTGTTCTCTCTGCTGTCTCAGGGTGGGCGGCTGTTCCATATGTAGCGAAACTCTAATGACAATGAGCTCATGTTTTAGGATGAAACCTCTTCAGGCACTGTGTGTGTGTGTGTGTGTGTGTGTGTGTGTGTGTGTGTGTGTGTGTGTTATTCATCATAAGAGAAGGTTCCAGCATCAAAGCTTTGTTACAGCTGATCTGTCACACTCACATCGTCTCTGGCAATTCTGTGAAATAGAACACTAGCATTTCTCAGAAACACAGACTTGTGTATACAGAAACACAAGCTTCTATATTAATGGGACTAAACACATACTAATGTCCAGACTTTGTTACAATAGTTGTGCAGAAATGTTTACACTGTGTTCAAACCAGCATGATGTCGTAAGGAAATAAAGCTGTTCCATGTAAATCAGACATTTTGTCCTAGTTTTGTAACAAAACAAGTTTTGTTAATCAATGAGTTTCTGCAGTGTTACGATAAGCCCCGCCCATAATTATTATTGGTTTAAAGACCTTCCTCAAATACCTACAGATTAAACGACCAATACATTTTGATCAGAAAACAAGTTGCTGTCTAAACAGACAAATTGCTTTCTGCAGGAGTATTGGCATGTTGCACCGTGTGTGTTTTGGATGTGGCTGTGTATCTAAGTGTGTGTGGATTTGAAGTTGTGATTGTCTTAATGGCATGCTGTTTTCTGTGAGAGTGTATGACCTCATCCCCCATCGTACTTAACCTTTGTGACCTCCTCCCCACACACACCCCTTTCTCTCCCTCTCTTTGACCCCACCCCCAGAGGGAGACACTAGATCCCCATTACAGAGGAGAGAAGACAGACCCACACACCACATCAATAATGCAACAACCTGATTGCCTTCATGTGTGTGTGTTTGTGTCTGTTAGTGTTTGTAGGAAGATACTTTCTGTCTTGGGATGACAGAGTGTAAATGTGTGCCTGTGTGTGAGGTAAAAGGCACTTTCAATGAATACAGCACACTTTGGGACTTAAGGCACAAATTTAGGGTTTGCTTTGCAAACTATTAGTTGTATCTGATAAACTACAAACTACTCTAAATAGCTTATCAAATTAATCTAGATTAAAATTAATCCAATTATTTCAGAATAAAAAAGTTGACACTTTTAAGCACTTTTAATCAAATATCTGTTCCCCCCAAAAAATAGTAATTTGGCCTGTCACATCCCATGCCTGACCTTTCAGATGTGTCAGTCACTTAATCACACAGTATTACAATATTGACAGTCTGTTAAATTTGTGTTATTAACTTCTTTAAAAAAAATCAAAGTAATCAAAGTTTAAAAAGTTTATAGTTAAATGACTCAAAACGTAATATTTTGCTATGTCCCACATGTATGTTTATAAACCCTGTATTTCTGTGTATTTACTTTTATTGTTAAAAATTTATGCGTTTAGACAGAGTTGCTAAAACCGTAAACCTCAAAGAAAACAAACAGAAAATGAAACAGCTCATTTAAGATTAAATTTGACCTTATTTTTTTGAAGGTTAAGCACATTCTTTCACTGACAATCTGTTGAAAAGCAGTTTCAGGCCCTGTTTTGTACCTCATTCATGGTAAGTGAAAAAGAGAGAGGAAAATTAGAAAGAAGAACTTGAAAAATAAGGAACGAGATGTCAAAGAGAAGAGAGACAAACAGAAGAGAGAAGAAAGAAGAGAAGGAAAGGACAAGAGAAGAGGGGCCTAAGGAGGGAGTGGGATGGGGAGACAATAAAGAGAGGGAAAGGGGGATGGGGTGAGAGAGAGAGAGGGATGAGATCACTGCTCCTCTAGTAGTCTGCTGTCACTCAGGTCAGATTGCCTCTTTTCTCTCTCTCAGACATTGATTCCTCTTGCAAACCTTGTTGGCTCTTCTGCACTTAAATCTTTGCATAGAAAGCATTTTAAGAATTTAAAGTATGTGAGGAAGACTACTGCTCTGCTCAGCATACTGACATGTCTATACAGAGAGAAAGATGGCCGAAGAGGTATGACATTTTTTAAAAAGACATCAGAAAGACTCTTTTTAGAGAGAGAGAGAGAGAGAGAGAGAGAGAGAGAGAGAGAAAGAGAGAGAGAGAGAGAATAACTTATCATAAAGTTCCTGAAGTTCTGTCAGGCAGCACAAAGTGCCGATTTAGAAGTCCCTGAATACTTTTCCTCTCAGATAGAAGCCATCAACAAAGAGAGTTTGGAAAAGAGGACTGATATAAAAATCAAGTAAATAACACTGTACTATATAATGTTCTGTGGTTCCCTCCAAAACTGTAACCACAAAATGAATGAGGGTGAGCACAACACAATTTTCTGTGATTTCAATAGCACTCGATCATTATCTATCTCTCTCATTATCTATCTAAGAGTGTCTGTCTGTCTGTCTGTCTGTCTGTGTGTGTGTGTGTGTGTGTAGTGATGTAGACTGATAGAAAATAGCTGTAAGTGTGAGAAGAAAGAGAGCGTGAGGGCTGATTTTAGCACAGGGGTGAAATTTAAAAGACTGTGTGCAAAAAGTACATGACAAATTCATGACCACCAGAAGCTGAAATTGGCAGTCAAAAGTTATTTAAATATAGCAAGTTAAATTCACTACAATGGATTCACACATATAATTCACAGAGTGCTTCCAATTCAGACAGATTAGTGATTATAATAGAAACTCCTAAAGAAAACTGGTTTTAAACAGGCTTCCAAGGCACCATAACATCATATCTAAAGATCTTAAACAAATTCAAGTAAGGTTTAACAATTGCCATGCAAATATTTAACCACTATAAAGTTTTCTCTCTGTGTAAACATCACAAGAAGCATTTTTCAGTTTTCAAAATCAAAGTCCAAGACAGCACATTCAAACCATGCAGACTGAGAAAAAGAGTCGGTCAGAAATGAGAATTAAAAAGCAATTGAACGGATGAAACAAAGTTTTTTAGAACAGATGAATGAGCACTTGAGGAGGGCAGAATGGTATTTGACTCACACCCTAAACACATGTGCCTGTGTGAGAGAGAGCTGAGCTCTTTTGTGATGTGCCTTGAAGAACTTAGAAATAAGACTGGGGGGGTTTAGTGGAGGCCTTGAAGCTCCAAAAATAGAAGCAAACACACTGGGGTTATTGTTCGAGAGAGAGAGAGAGAGAGAGAGAGAGAGAGAGAGAGAGAGATAGAAAGTGTGTGTGCGTGTGTGTGTGTGTACATGTATAAACTTATACAACAGCTTTGAGTGAGAAACAAAGCGATATTTCAAAAAACATTTTTAAACCTGTCATCACCAGGTATAGACGTGTCGAGTCAGCTGCCATTTTCATGTGTTTTGTAAGCAAAAATGAGATGGCAAGTTTAAATATCCATCATATGTGATTTGTGTCCCACTAAAGAGGTCATATGGGCATGAAACAACATTAAGGTAAGAATTTTCATTTTTGGGTAAGCTACTCCTTTAAGCCTGTGTTTTAAACACACCAGGTTTTTCACTATTCCAGTGAGATAGTACACACACACATACACACACAATCCTTCTACATGTTATGAGTCTTGAGTATGTTCAAATTATTAGTACTCAGAGGAGAGGCATCTTCCACTTACCCTTCTATTCTCTCACTTCCTTAAAATACCCTATAAAACCTCACACTCATAAACACTCATTGCTCCTCTTTCTCACACACACATACATGCAGATGTTACAAGCCAAAGTACCTGACATGACTACTTGCTTTTAGAAGGAACCGCCAAGACAAAAGTCTTCCAGAAACTTATTTGGCCAACAAAGAGAATTCCAATTCCAGGGCCTCTCACAAACTCAGTAGTCTTCATACTGAGATTTACTATACTATACACACACAACTGTTAGATTGCAAATACTTAGAACCACTTCAAATGTTGGTTTTAACATTTTTCACTATCATTTACACTTTTTCCAAACACACATATAGCCGAATGTGCACAGAGACATACACAAATAAACCAGCGTCTCTCCAGTTAGTGTTAATGTTCCAACATGCAGGTGAGAAATGGAGAGGTCAACCCACCCATTTCAACACATCACTGCTCAAAATGGGTGAGGGTTTGTGTTCATTTGTGTGGACCCAGGACCTGCCCCTGCAGCACCCCTTTCACAGGGTGACATTGCTGATACCCATGGTGAAAGATATTAGTGTAGGGCTAAGTGACGCAACATTGGTGACACCTTATGTCAAACCTGTCAGTCTCAGTTCAGCAGTGTGACTGAGCGTTCGGGTGGGTTCTAAAGAAACTACTACAGGAGCTCCAGGGTTAAAGCTCTAGAGAGTTACAGTAAAGCAAGCACGTGTGCTCGCGTATGCGTGTGTTTGTACGTGTGACTGGGTGTTTCCTGGAATGTGTCACCAATGCGGTACAGGAAGCCAGCAACTGTTCTGCACCACAACAACATCTTTGCTTCCTGTATGCGTGTGTGCATAAGAGTGTGTGTATGTGTAAAACAGAAGGACAGATTTTGACACCTGTATGACAACATTTGTCACTTTTCCCTTATTTGAATCTGATTCGATGGAAGTCACTAACTTTCGGAGGGGCCAAGCAAATGGGCAGCAGTTTGGACACACACACCCATAAGCATTGAGCTGCATGAAACAATAAAGATAATAAAGAAAAACAAGCAACAGGCAGCGTGTGTGAGTTTGCGTCAGAGCTGACTCAGTGCGTGAGTGTGTTTGTAATTCAGCCTTCACAACGCAAACAATCTCTCTCCTCCATTCCCTTGCTTTCTCCATCCTCTCTCTCTCTTGGACACCGTCTCCTAGCAACCAGACACTTCAGGCCTAAAAATAAACCCCTAGAAATGAAGAGAACAAGAAATAAAACATAAACGACAATTAATCCTTTCAACAGAGTGCCGAGTCTCAAACAGAATAGGTAGGAGTGAAATAGGGGCATAGAGAAACAAGCGAGGCCACCAGAGGAGAGAAGAAAGAGAACGAGATTGTGAGCGAGCAACAGGTATTGGTTAGTTTTCACATGAACCCTAACATTTTATAGTTTGCTGGGAAGAGAACTGACTTTCAGGGTCTACACACACACACACACACACACACACACGTGACTCTAGTTCAGTTTGTAAAAAGCCAAAGTTTGTGTATAGGTACAGGAGAAGGGGTTAAGCATACTGTACGGAATCTGTCCTTTCTGGCTTAAAACTTGCACACACAAAACATTACTGTCCTCACATCTGAGACGAAAAAAATGTACATGAACACTGTGCATTTATAATCAAATTACAATAGTGACAGAGCACTGACACACCTGATACACACACACACACTCCTGATGTATGTATACGAAGTGTTTCTAGCACAGACTTTGTCTTTCCCTGTGTGGGGGAAGGACAAGAAAATAAATATAAATCAAATAAATTAAGAAGAGAAAAAATAGATACATATATTATCTGAACAAAATGTGAGTAGTGCTTGCTGGGTCAATGCTGGATCTCTCCACAGTCTGTGCTCGTATCTTGCATGAGACACAATGAAAATAAAGCTTGTCTTCACTGCAATTACCATTAATAAATCTAAATTTAAAAAATCATTTGACAGGCCTACTGTTCTTGCACACACATGTACTGTAAAACACTTTCTTAGTATCTGCATAGATAACATTTAACAATAAGGTTATCTGAAGCTTTCACACTGATGTATAATATATGGTATGGTAAGGATTGGTGTCCTCAAAGTATTAAGACATTTGATGTATGATTGTCATTGCATTATATAACAGAATATCAAACCAACAGGCGGATATTATCAGCACAAGCAAAACCTTTAAATAAAACAAGTGCGTCAGGCAAAACATATCTAGATGCCTTCTGGTTGTTAATCTTATTGAAACTACACCTGTGGTTACTCTGCTAGAACACCTGTATGAAGTTGTGGGAAACGGACTTTATACATCCACTATCACCTTGGAGCCAAAACGTGGTTAAAAGTCAATGCAAAGCTGAGACACATTCTCTAAAAAAGTCACAGTAAAATTGCCACGCAAGTCATCTTGCGTTGTTTTTGCATGATTTGCAGCACAGAGCCCCTTCAACATTTAGAGCATTTTTATCCGATTGTGTGCTTGGAAAATGAACAGTAAGCTGCCGATATTTTCTTTTCTTGGGTGCTTTATAAAGCATTAAAGTGAGTCATAACATACTGCCATTGTATTAAATCCACCCCACCAACTGGATTTACATTTATGCATTTTTATCCAAAGCAACTCACAGAACATTAAAGTTATACAATATCACTACATGTTCCCTGAGAATCTAACCCACAACCTTTGTGCAGCTAATGCAATGCTCCACCAACTGAGCTACAGGAACACACTAGCTCCATAATAGGGACAGTCATTAAATGATCCCTTTAAAAAGAATTCAAAAGGTGAGAAAATGCTGACACAGGTTTTGTTTTTGGGTGAACTACTCCTTTAATAAACACACATTGTGTCTAGTTAAAGGTGACACCTCTGCACGAGTGTCCACACGAACAGCGCCCCCCCCCCCCCATCAGAGCACAGCGCTTTTATCACCTTCCTCATCTTTGTTTGTGTACGGCAGTCTGATTTGCGTCTGTGTGACGTGTAACCGGCCAAAAATACTCCCTCTTCTTTATCTCCATCACCCCGTTCCTCACCCCCCTTCCTTCACCTCCATCAGTCCTGGTCTCCCTCTCTTCCTGCTATTCTTCTACTGCTCTAATTTTAGATGGGGAGGAAAGTCCACCATACATCTGCTAACAATCCGAGAGAGAGAGAGAGAGAGAGAGAGAGAGAGAGAGAAAGACCTAAAAGTGTTTCTCAGTATATCAGTTGTAACACTTGAAGTTGGTGAGAAACTTCGATAAGAAGGTATATGAGTGTGTGTGTGTTTGCTCATAAATCAGCATAAATTGTGTTTTGTTTAAAAACTAATAATGTCAACAGGCTTGTGTGAGTTCAGGGGTCAGGTTAGTGATTATCAGCCCTACTATGGAAACCACTGATATAGCTTCTCATGTCTGTCTGTGTGTTTGTATGACGGGGGAAAGAGGACAAGACACAGCATGTGTGTGTGTGTCCAAAGGTAAACATGCACAGAGCTGGGAAACATGCAGAGTTACCGCCTGTCACCATCACACACACGCGCAGACGTGTCTCTACGTGATGGTGGTGCGGTGGTGAGCAGCAGGACGGCTGCGCTCTGTATCTGAGAGCTGCTTAAAAGGATCTGCTCAAGCTGATTAAAGTCCTGCTGCTCATCATTACATAACACTCACCTCACTCACACTACAGAAGATCTGCTATACAGTCGCCTGTGTGTGTGTGTGTGTGTGTGTGTGTGTATCTGATCACACTGTATTAGTTCACTGTCTCCTCAGTCTGTCCAGATATTCTGTGTTTATCTTCTGATATGTGTGTGTGTGTCTTTGATGTCTGTGGATGAGAAAACACACACACACAGAAGGGAGAGATCTCATTAATGACTGAAGTGATTGAATTATCAGTGCTGAGTGTTTTGGGTCCAGATCTCACCACAGCCATCCATCCATCTTCCTCTCATTCTGGTGTTTGTCTTTCGCTGTCGATCACTATCTGTCACTCTCCCCCTCCAACTCAATCACCCTGTCTGGCTCTTTGCAATCATCGGACTTCAGTCCGGGTCTCCCTCTATCTCTGTCCCAGTCTCTCCCTCTCATTACATCTACCAGTCTGTCACTCTGTGTCCCTGCTCCCTATCTCTCCTTCCCTGTCTGTCTCTCTCTGTCCTAGTCCTCATGTCTCTCCACTTTTGTTTAAGTCCACCTGTTTGTCTCTCTCTTACAGTTCCCTTTCTCTCTTTGTTCCAGTCTCCTTGCATGTCTCTCCATCTTTCTCTGTCTCTGCCTCCAGGGAAAAATTATCCTCCTCAGCTAGAGCAAGTAAAGGCTGCTGCATTATGCAAGTCACTGATGATGTAACTGTGCGCGCACACACACACACACACACACACACAGTGCATCTCACCACGGCATCCAGCATCAACTACTGGGATGTTGAAAATCAAAACAAGCACCTTCATCATCACTGGGACTCCTACAGTAACATTACATCAGCACTGTTGATTACACTCCAACAACTGTAAAACTCACCAGGTTACACTGTATCCAAGTTATTTATATTTACATACAGTGTTAACTGCACTGCTGTAATGTATCTAAGCTGTAATGCATCATTGTATGAAATGCAGAGGTCAAAGTTCAGGTCACTAAGGATCAGACTAATATAACTTTAGCACAATACACTTAAATAAAAAGTTCAAATCTGATTTAGCAGAATCAAAACCAGGAAATTAGTATGATGTTGGTCTCACCTCACAGAGCTAACCTGACCAAGTGACCAGGTTTTTGATACAATAGGAGAAATAGTCTCTCATGCTATACGAACAGTATTACGCAACTGGGGGAAGTAGTACACACAATACAGTACATTGAGCGAAGATTATGGAGCTATGTCATCTACATTAACTGGCAGTCATACAGACACACAAACATACACAATGGGGTGGAAAATGTGAGGTCAGTACCCACCCAGGGAAATCCCACCAAAAACAGTGCTATAATAACAATACCATTGTCCGCACAGACTGACACACACAGAGTCAGCGGGCTTTAACTAAGCAGTGATAGAGACAATGAAAGTTCATGGTTTTCAGAATACACACCTTGCTAAGTCACTCAAACACACACGTACTTCCTCTAAGAAGACTTCAAACACCACACACACACCTTTAAAGAAAAACCACAGATCGACAGACATTCCTTTTCTAAACTGTTTACACACAGTAACTCACAAAGCTGAAAAATGCACCTTAGGTAAAACAAAAATAACACACAGTCTCATAGCAGGTGAACAGGGTAAACCTACAAACTCTTACATTACTCACACCAGCCAAACACTTCCACATAAAATGGCCGCCCAGTCACCATCAGGACTCTCAGACTGGTTTCAGGTTCTCTGTGAATAAATTGTGGCAGTTTACGCTTCCTTATTAGTATATTGGACTGTATCTCCATCTGTTGTGTGGGAAGACCAGGGTACAATTCTCTCCACAGGGAGATTTTACTTCATTTATAATATCCCACAAGGGATCAAAGAAGTACCAATCTATCTGGTCTTATCCTAAAAGCCAAAGGTAAATTGTGAGAACTGGACATGTTAACAGGTTACATATGTATATTTGCTCCACTATCAGCATTAAACAGATCTGCGAAAACAATGGTTATTTCCAAACAGGTTTCCCAAACATTCCAACCACACCCACCCATCTTCCATCATCTGGTCATTCCGACAGTCTTGCCTCAAACCTATGACATTAGTTCACAGTGCTTATACTTTTTAGAAACATAAACATACATGTGGCTTACTTATGATTGTCTCTGGACATTTACAGTGAAATAGAAACATACAAGTTCACCTTAAATCTGGTGCTTTAAGTGCTGGGGCAGTGCAAGAGCGACAGAAACCCAAAAGCCCCTGATGTGACTTATGCGAAGGCCTCTCGGTCTCTGCCCTGCTCCGTTATAAACCCTAATCCCCTAAAACAACAATCACACACTGTTATGCAGGCAAGCCCTGAGCTGCCCTACACTGCCTCCGAGTTAGAAAGGAAAAATAATGGAGTGTGTCTCCTAATATCTGGCCTACATGCGCGTGAACATTGCATAATCAGCCAAACCATGTCTGAGGCTAAATATGGCACAGTTAAAACAATTATGAGGCAAGCACTTTGGCCAGAGATCACACACATAAGAAGCTTAAAGCTGATGTCATCATCTGCTCAGAATATCAACATCACTCAGAGGCACAGAAATAAAAGTGTGAGAAGGCAATAAGGAATAGATTTTTTGCATTTGCTTGTTTGTGACAGCCAAACATGCCATTAACAATTGATGCAGAGGGTCTCCTAAATACATCAGCTTTCAGTCCAAACTCCATTATATATGATATCCATTATTCAACAACACAGACATTGTGTCCACATACATGGGTGAAATGAGACAGAACAAGCATTAGGAGCTTAAATGTTTTGTTTACTCGCGTACACTGAGAGCTGAGAGGTCACGCCGTCGAGAGCAAAACAGAAAGACTTGAGGCGAGCGGGAGATTTTTGAACATTAAAGTCCAGAGATGATGACACAGCATGAACGCCACCAGCCCTAAAAGATACTCACAAGCGTGTGTAACCAACACCCAGCCTAAACACAAGAAAAGGACAGAGGGAAAAAATGAAGAGAAAGAGAGAGTAAGGAAAGATGAGATGCCACTGGGGTATTCCAGCATGGATTAGTGACAGAGAGGTTATATATGTTTGTGTGTGTGTGTGTGTGTGCGCGCATGTAAGAAGAGTAGCTGGTAAAAACCAGCCACTCTTGGAGGTATAAATCGATGGTTTAAAAGGTTTTGCTTCACAGCAACACACACACACATACACACACACACACACACACACACACACACACACAAACACACACACAAACACACACACAAACACACACACAAACACACACACAAACACACACACAAACACACACACACAACACACACACACAACACACACACACACAACACACACACTACTCCTACATGGCTCACTATGAAATACAAAACTTATCTGAACCCACAGATCACACACATATACACGTTTGCTTTTCTATCATACAGGGAACTTTCCATTGACTTCTGTTATTTTTATATTGTGCAAATGAAACCCTACCCCTTAAACTAACCCCATACACACACCTTTTTACATTTCATTTAGACATATTGAAAATTTGTATCAATGTAGGTGATTACAGGTTTAACTATTCTTGTGGGAAGATTTGGTCCCCTCAGTGCAGTCAGGGCCTTAACCACACACACAAGATTATTCACTATATTAATAAGGCCATCTCACATATACCAGGCTACGCACAGATATTTTTGTTTTTATACCAGGCTGTTTTTGATATTTTCTATCCCCTGAACCTTTACACAAACCAGTGGATATTATCAGATTAAAAGTAAAACATCATTTGACTGATTTATAAGCTTTTTTACTATTGAATACCACCTAAAATGGCCTCACAGGTTGAGTTTTGATCGTTTTACTATATCTGTGAGAACATTCTTAAAACTTGGCCCTCACAAGTAAAGCCAAACCTGCACAAACACACAGAGCATGTGGTTGTTAACATCATCTCTGGCTATGAAAGTTTTGATTTGATGAAACACAAACGGGCCTTTAATATAGCCCTGAACTAACGTCAACTTGTATCTAAGCAAATGCATCTTTTAAAAATGTTCATACGGAAGGTGTGACGCGTAAAATTCAGTCGACAATGTAAACAGAGCCTTCTGAAGCCATGTAACAGAACACCCCAACTCAAACACTGTTTCTACACAGCAAGCGAATGGATCGGGACCCCTCACACCCCTGGAACATTTTCCACCTGTCCTCCATCCTGGTCTTTATATGATTAAGAGTAATTAGTGCACAGAGGCACACACACACACACAGAAACACACACTCCTGTTTATATCCAACACACACACAAACCATTAAATAAACTCAAGTTAGGGTGTGACTAACTGATGAATTACAAAATGAGTGCCATAAATGCAGATGACAAACTTGTTCAAAGTTCAGAACAAACTCCAATATGCACTTGAACAGGTTTAAACACATGCAGCAGAGAAAGAGACAGAAGAGAGGGAAAGAGAGAGGGAAAGAGAGAGGAAAAGAGAGAGGGAAAGAGAGAGGAAAAGAGAGAGGGAAAGAGAGAGGAAAAGAGAGAGGAAAAGAGAGAGGGAAAGAGAGAGGGAAATAGAGAGGGAAAGAGAGAGGGAAAGAGAGAGGGAAAGAGAGAGGAAAAGAGAGAGGGAAAGAGAGAGGGAAAGAGAGAGGGAAAGAGAGAGGGAAAGAGAGAGGGAAAGAGAGGTCTTGCATTCCTAAGAAGAGAAGGAAAGGGAACGGGTACGATGGAGGGGGATGGGGCTGGTGTTAAAGTGGCGCCAGACAGCATTTGAATTCCCGGCAGTTGACCACATGAACACACACGCTCTCACACAGTTTCTGTATGTGTATGTGTGTGTCATGAAACAGAATAAGGGAATATGAGTGTGTGTATGTGTGTTTGTGTTCTTGTTTTTCTACCATTTTTACTATCCAAGCATGGTAAAAGTCACACACACCTATGTTGTGGGGACCAGTGGGGAAATTGATTATTAAACATTCTCAATTATGCTTTTTTGAAAATGTAAATATATAGGTTGGGGTGAGGGTTAGGTTTAAGCAACAGAATATACAGTTTGCACAGTATAAAAGTCATTATGTCTATAAAAAAAACCTAACAAAGCACAGAAACGTGTGTGTGGAGACTTATTATTTGATTAGCATTATCAACGGCTCACAGGAATGTGCGCACACACAAACACACACACACACACACGTATTTGTTTTGCTGTATTAGTAAGTACATCTTATAGACTTCCATTGTTTATGGAAGGGCGAACAATATTTGTAATTCCATTCCACCAAATCTAAATATAATTACTTTAGTCTAAATACAACCTACTCCTAAAAGAAAATTTTCTGAATCTTGGATTCTAAAAAAACATGGATTATATTTATGAATCATTTATGCTTTTGAGGATGTCCAGAAAGGTAAATTCCTGATAGATTTGTGCTTAAAGACAATAACACTTATAAAGACAATTTTACAAGAACAAGCATAGAGGAACAAGTACAACTGAGCAGACACACACACACTATTGTGGGGACTGTTGGCTGGTCCCCACAAATTAGCAAGACCTGACCCCCTACACACACTCACTGTAGAATCCAAACACAATTTAATCACACCAAAGCTCATCTAAAACAAGTCAAAGGTGGAGATCACAAAAAACTCTTTGGGTCTCAATGTGAACAAAATAAATATACAGTAATATAAAGTTTGTACAGTATAAAAGTCATCATGTCTATGGAAAGCATAGAAACCTAACATGCGTGTCTGCGTGTGTGTATGCTCATAGCATTAGCACAGATGCTGCAGTTTGTGTAGCACCCAGAAAAACACAAGCACACACTCACACAAACAATGCAGGTGTTACACTGAGTCATGCTCATAACAATACAGGCACTGTAAACTACCTGTATTACATTTCTCTCTCTAAAACACACACATGCAAAGTAAAGTACAAGCATTCTTTCACGGCGGCCTGAATTTCATTAGGTTCAAACACACAGTAAGTCCCAATGACAGTCTGAACCCAGAGCACACAGTCTAACAGCAGATGAGCGCTAATGAGCAGCCGGATCTGCAGAGAAAGTATCAGGAAAAACACTAAATACAGTGTGACAGAGGGAGACGCAGCCCACAAGCACAGCCAAAGCCAGAATGCTTTAATCTCACTGAAAAACAGATTTCAAATCATGTTAGGACACCGAAATGACCAAAAAGCCAAACGTTTGTGTTTGTGCGTGTGTGCACGCAGCATCTGTTAGCGGAACGGCCTCATGCATCCTCGTCCCCAGGAATACCACAAGAAGCGAGCTTTTCCAAGAATGCGATTAGACGTGTGAGAGTTTGTGTTTGAGTAAACGAGTGAGCGCATATGCATGCGTTTGGCAGAATGCTTTTCCTGGAATGAGCGCTGCCACACAGGCTGCAGTGATTTAAGCTTTGAGCAGGGATGTGGGAGATCCATGTTTTTTTCTGCAAAACAAACCAGTGTGAGAGCGTGTGCCAGTGTTAAAAGAGGGAGTGTTTGCTGAACCATGAGATGATCGCCCTATTATAGGCTGTCAATGACTCGTCATCTTCAATATCAACACTTTGTCAATTATTCAAAATTCAGTTGATTATATACAGTTGACTATATATAGACTATATACAGTTGACTATATATAGACTATATACAGTTGTCTATATATAGACTATATACAGTTGACTATATATAGACTATATACAGTTGACTATATATAGACTATATACAGTTGACTATATATAGACTATATACAGTTGACTA
>JAZGTK010001791.1:22053-36136 GCA_036877625.1 Ambastaia sidthimunki | reverse complement strand
ATTACTTGTTATAAATTACTTGTTGGTATTTGAATTACTTGGATGTATATCTGTTATGGTTAAACTTTTTTTGATATGTTATTTATTTTGATTTAAAATAATCTTTTACACTTTTACATTGAGTGGAATGTTATTTATTTACATTAAATTTGGAAACTATCTGCTGATTGATTGATTGTCTGTCAGTACTGTCATAACTCACTCTCAGATGACCCATTTAATTCCTAAGTTTAATTTATGACAGCTACCAAGTTTAAGTGGAAAACATTAAAACAAATTAAACAAATTAAAAAAAGCATTTGCTAAACCCACAGCAAAGAAAATGTGCATCACAGATAAGTTATAAGTGTGCATTATAATAGAACAGTTCTGATCTGTGGAATGGAAGAAGATGAAAGACTGGAGAAAGCCTTTCAAATAAACACAATAGCTGAAAAATCATACTAAGTGTAAGCTGCTGTCTATAACAGTTCTGTATGTAACAATACAGACTTCATGACATGACATCCAAAGTACCACTACTGCAAAAAAGGACAAATCGGCAACAGTGGCTTTAGGAATGTTATTGTCAGAACAGCTGGGGAGAGGTGAGCAAACATCAGATTGTTGTTTGTTGGTTTATAAACCATTTCCGCAACAAAAACAAAATATTCCAGTAAATACCATTAAGTGTTCTAACACTACACAACTAAAGAGATTCATCTAATCTATCTAGATTCTAACATATGCATTTGTGCATTTGTCATTTTCATTAATGTTTACATTTTATTAGTTAAGTAGTATATTAAATTAGTTAAGCTAGCTGTTGCTAGCTAGCTGCTAATTTTATTAAACTGTATATGGAAAAAAAATAACACTATTACACCTTTTAACGCTACGTTTTTAATGCTACTTGTTAATATTGGGCTCGCGGATCACGTGGGCACTAGAGGACTCTTAACTGTGTGTGGACGACCATGCCGGTCAGCCACCACCATAGACCAATTCTGACCCAGGAAAAACCCTGCAAACACTACAATACATGAAGCCAATGTTAATTCTGACACTCGTCTACCATTTATTTACTTACTGTCTAAACCGTGATGAAAACATCTACTGTATGCACTTCTGAGTGACGCTAATGCTAGCAGAGTCATGAAAATAAACTTGTTTTTACTTGTTTTGCTAAAACTCAAACATATGAAAAGCATTTCCCTAGGGTGAGGTTTTAAGACAATTTCCATTTATGCAACACCAACTCTTTTCTACACTCAAGACTCTGTTTTTCCTGAAAGAGACAGACTGCTCACCTCCCCGAGCAAATGAAACCAGAGAGCGCTGGACTGCCTATTTGTATTGCAAACTAGCATCTACTTTCCACCCAGGTGGGAAAAACAGAGGGAGGACGGCACCTCCAGGAAAGCAGGAGAGTTGAAAAACCTGCGCAGCTCAAAGACGCACACAAGCACATTTCAAATGCACAAATGCGAAACCTGCAGGTTAAGTTAACATTAACAGATCGAAAGACGCCAGCAGTGCTTAGCATGTTCAAATCGCCAACAAAACCCTCAAAAAAGTGTGCGTAGAAACTTACTTCAAAAATAAAGAGGATGGAGTCCAGCTCCTCCCGCTGAGATTTGTTCCCTGAGAAAAGGAACACAATCAGTGTGTGTGAATAACTTCATATCAGAGTCACACAGAACTGCATGAAGGACGCGTGAGCTTAAGATGATGCGACTCCAGAGGAATGAAAGGCTTGTTAACTTCACATGCAGGGGTATAAGAGTAACAGTAAACAGGGCTGTTATGCCAAGTCGAGACAGAAATACTGATCAGATGGTTTTTAGAGACATCATTCATCACACATTCAGCTTAACCTAGTTAACATCTTCATGTCTGCGTAAACTACCTTCTAGGGCAAGATTCTGACTGAAATGGACATTAATAGTGACGGATAATAAACACTGTATGGATACATATTTCGACATATCTTGCAGCCCCACTCAAAGCCATACAGCATCAAGACACTTTAATTAAGTAACATTAAAGATAGTATTATATTAAAAACACATTAACATTAAACATATTAACATTAAACATATTAACATTAAACATATTAACATACTAAAAAATGGTCAAGCTCTTTCATTTTCAAGACTTTCATTTACTGAAAAACATTAAGTGCTTTTCTGAGTTACACTATTTTAAGGTGTCCTGGTTACTAGTAAAGAGTAAAATTCATTAGAATTAGGGTTTGGTTTAGCATAATAATAATAATAATAAGAGAGTATAGTATAATAATAAGAGAACAAACGTCTTACCTTTTTGCTTTAAGTTGCTTTCCAGTGTAATAAAATTCTCATAGAAGATAAAATAAATTTGTGAGCAGTTGGTTTCAAAAAATGTCTTGAGTTCATTTTTCTCAGTAATATCTGTGGAGACAATATGAGATGAAGAATTAGACATAAAACAAACAAACAACAATCAGATTGAACATAACGCTTCTTAAAGACGTGTGTATGAAAGTCAAGTAAGTTTTCATGCAGTCAATCTTTCATGACACATTTCTGATTTATGATGCTTCATGTCGGTTTGGAACTTGGAATAGTTACTATTCACTTTGATTGTATGAAAGAACAGCACGTGCATTTGGCAAAACGTCACCTTTAGAATGAGTTTACATTAAAGTCGGCATGAAACTGCTGTTGTGACTGTGGTGATATCCCAGTGAAATAGCTTCTGGAATCAGGAAAATCTAGGGCAGGACTTGATATCGTCCCGCAGGAATTGACTGGATGGTTGGAAGTTGGGGGGATAGAAACTGCCTGGCTGTTAGACAGTCAGTATATAGTGCCGTTCTCACACTGAGACGTGTCAACAAGGGACGTCATTTCAGGGGTTGGGGGTTAATGTTTAGAATAAAATAGAATAATGACTTGCAAGCATAAATCAATTTTAATAAACACTGCAATATGTGGTAAAATAAGCATAAATATTTAATTTCGTGGAGATTTTAAGATTGCAGAAGGTGTCATGAGCAGCACTATTCTGTCTCTGAATATCTATAGCAGTAATTCAACATCATTCATACTGAGGCTCTAGAGAATACAGCAGTAGGATGAGTTGCCATAGACACATTCTACTATCTGACCACACATTTCATCCTTTCTGGTGTATAGATTGTCTCATCTCCTCTTTCCTAAACAAAGCCATCACAGGACCAAAAGCTGCAGCGCTCTCCAAAACTGCTCCTCAGATTGGCTGCAACGGAACGCTGGCATTTTGCACATTTTTTTGGCAAATTGGTAAACCAATTTGTAGCAGTGGCACTGGCCTGATTTTTAATAGCAGCAGGGAAAGATGATATGATGACGAGGAACGGATTTGATGGCTGAAATAATATTTTGTCTGGAGCCAGACTGGGTGGGTCGAGAGAACAGCCATTTGATAAATGTGGATGAAGTCATTACTCCAGACCAACAGTGCCTAAAGATAAGACACACTGTGTTTTAGACAATTGCCAATAGAATATTACCAGTTTCTGAGCAAAAGTATTGCAAAAAGTATTTGATCATCAAAAGATATTACCAAATAAAGCTATAAAAGCAGAAACGTGTTTTAATGTATGAGCATTTTCATGAAAATCTACATCTGACTGAGGCCAGTAGAAAAATCATTGATGCAGAACCCAAAAAAGAAAGTTACACTCATCATGTCTCATATCTCAGACTTTATCTGGGTAATTTAATCTAGACACTATTGCTATAAATCTAAAGGTTAAATGCCAGTACAAATGCTGCATATAAATGATAAACTAAACAACCTCTTAATTATTTTTTGTTTTGTAATTTGTAGTGTATTTACTACCAATTGTAACAGCAGCAGATGAATACAATGTCAAACTCTAGACAAACTGATTGCTTAGGTTTCCTTACATTTATTACATTTCTTAATAACGTTAAAATTTAGTTTTAAGTTTGGTTTAGGCATACTTCTATTAACAGACATTAAAACCTAAGTGAGGTGAATTCATATGCATTATATATTTGTGTAGATCTGCCTGTCTAAATCACACCTTCTGATATGCAAAGCTAAAATACAAACAAACAAACAAAACGATGTATTTCTTGTGCACTCATGCCAACCCTGACAGTCCAGAGCAGAAGTGAAGCAATGATGGTGAAGACGTGTCTCTCATCAGAGCGCCTCACATGCTTCACCTCTCAATGTGTCAGAGGCCTCTCCTGCTGCCCAAAAAACACCCAAGAGTCATGAGAGGGCAGAGACCCAGAAACATCCTACATCACCACAAAAAACAGTGTGAAGAGAGAAACTAAGTTTAAATTAGTGTGTGAAGAGAGAAATCAATGACAGTAACATGCTCTTTCAAAGAAACATGTCAACACACACACACACACACAGATACAGACAAACATAGATACAGACAAACACAGATACAGACAAACACAGATATAGACACACACGCACAAACACATTTTTGTGCGTGCACACACACACATGAATGTGACTGTTTTAAAGTTATTAAATCTTCTATCATTCAGAAACAGCCAGACAATAATTCAATATTAACAGTACCATTAATAAGACATGGTTGTGTAAACAGCATTTTCTGATCTTACTGCTAACAATGTCCTGCACATACATACAGTAGCACATGCTCCTTTTCTTGCATGTACTTTTGACCACAAGCATCAGTCTGGTCCACTCTACATGTTATTGTGATAACATTGAACTGTTTAAAGTCTGGGCATAAAGTCTGGTCCACTTTTAAGTTGATTCTGCCCACTCAAACAGAAAATATTGTCTGGCTAAATCTAAAATGACCAATCACTGTTTCATCTGTTACATTAGAAACGCCACAATAATAGACTGGTGAGGACAAATAATGGCACAAGCAGTTCTAGTCTGTGAAGAGCCGTGTACAAATACAAAATAATGGAAATGTTTAGGTATAATGCTGGCAGTCTATCAGCCTGCCATTTAAATATGAGACAAAAAAAACAAACCAAAAAATGTACCACATGAGCACAAAAATGTGCATGAGGTAGATCTGAAAGCATTCAGTGGGAGCTATTTGATAATACTATTCACTTATGGAAATGAAGGGCCATATTATAATTATAATTGCATTTGGAATTATGAAAAGGGTGAAAGCTAATTAGTACTTATTATAATAATGATCTAATTATTAACAACATTTTATTAAGTCAAGTTGGCAACAATTGTGACACACATGAACATACTGTATATGTAGCATCAAACATTAATCACTGGATTAAGAAGAGAAGTCTTAGTTAGTGGAGAGATATCAAATTTAACTGATACTGGAAGATTTATTTTAAGAAAAACTCAAGAAAATATCTCACAATAGACAAGTGGGCAGTTGTGGTCTACTGGTTAGTGAGTCGGGCTTGTAATCAGAAGGTTGCTGGTTTGATTCCAGTGTCGGCAGGTAGCTACTGAAGTGCCCTTGAGCAAGGCACCTAACCCCCGATTGCTCCCCGGGTGCTGCAGTGATAGCTGCCCACTGCTCCRGGTGTGTGTGTGTTCATGACTTGCAGTGTGTGTTCACTTCTTTCAGTGTGTGTTCTTTAAGGACAATTGTCTGTTCACACACAAAAATATGAAAACCAACCATTAAACCAAGAAACAACAATTTAAATTCAGTGAAAATGGATGTATACAGAAGCAAGTGGCCACATTTGTTTGTCAGACTGCTTGAGTAGAGGGTGAATGTTAAAAACCCATCACAGCTTGACATGAACACCAGGACTGCGGGTGAAGAAAGATCCTGTCAGACAGGAATACAAACCAGAACAAAATGTGCAGAGAAATTAGATGCATTCAAAAAGAAATCAGGAACCAGCTTGAATTTACTCTTACTTTCAAGTCCAACTAGATATTTGCCTTTAGGCCGGTCTGTTTGTCAGGGTCCCTTTACAGACTTGGTCCTTGTAATGAAAGAGGACATCTGACACTTAAATTCCAAATCTCAGACAGAGATCAGGCCTCAGGGAACATCCACATCAGCTTCACATACAATGGACTAAGAAAGTCGTTACCTTTCTCTGATATATTTTAAGGAAAGGTGTTTTGAGTCTTATTTTGTACTGAAATACTGTATTTTGGCAAGCTAATTAGATACAGCTCTGAAGCCCAAATGCCTATTTATTTATCATGAGATGGTTTAAAACCTAATGGGATTCAACAGAAATCCTGTTCAATTTCTAATCAATAAAATTTTACTGGATAAACCAAATTTTAAGCATCTCAGATACACTGTGTCAGCAATGCATGTCTTAAATGTTTGACCACAATTTCAACATTTAAGCCAAATTAAAAAAGGAAAATAAAAACAGCCAACCTATTTGCTGTTATTTGAGAAATATCCTATTTTAACCTAGAAGAACAGAAATCTTGATTTGTTCATCCAAAATGTGTTCCTCTCATTTAACTCAACATTTGACACTTCTTGCTTTTCAGAGAAACCCAGAACTGCTGCATGACTGAAACAGTGTCAAACTGCAGCCCAGCAGAATGACTTATGATCTGTTTCCTAATGGACTGCTTATTTCACTCCAGCTGTTTCCTGAGGGCATGAACACAGGCCCAGCAGCATCTGTTGATTTACCATGTAAAAACATAAAGTGTGCAAAACACAACCTGATGGCTGTGAAGGCATAAAAACAGCCAAAAGGCAAAATAGAAATCATAGGCTAGAAATCACAGAATACAGCCAGACTGGCCTGTAAAACTCATGGATAAACTGCTGCGTTTAGGGAGCCACTTAAACCCTTTAACTTTGGATAAATGTTACACAACAAAGAGTCACAGGGTTTTATATTTACAGTGGATTTTTGGGTAGTAATGCCAAGCACAGTATAGCTGTTTACAGTACAAGTATTTAATTTGCAAAGTATCTGGCATAATTCACTAAATTACCTAAAACAGGCATTTTTAACATGGCTATTTTACATGACCTACACTGTGAAAAACTGTTGTATTTTTTACAGTAAATATTTACAAGAGACTACTGTATTTTAAAATTTACAGCATAACTGTATTTTGCTATGAATTGTGGGAACGTGATAAATAAATGCTGTGAATTTCACTGTAGTATCTATAAGATACTGTGCATGCTTTTAAAGAATGTTTTTGCATTTGGGAATATTACTATGCAGTAAATGCTACAGGATATCATGTGTACATATATTTTTATTAAGTACATACTTGATGCACAAGTTCTGAAATCCAGTTTCGGTACTCAGTCAATTGCAATAAATGCATTTATAACGAATTATTTACACCACGTTGATTCTGACATATGATTATATAATGTAACTTACACATCTATTAGTCTAAAACGGTTTGCTTTTTAAAAAACACATGACTAGACAACTGCATATCGCAGTGCGTGTGATGTCATATCGTCATCAGCAGCGGACATCTTGGGACTCTCTGGCGCTCTTCAATTTTCACGCTTAACTCCCGCATGCACGTTACGATTACCAGAGAGGACGGCAAGACCTCAAAAGAGTGAGAGTGAGGCGAGGTGAGTGTATCCACTAATTCATGCTTCTCTCAAAACGTGAAACCCTGGTACATCCAGTAATTATTTCGCCAGACATTAATATCTTTATACATACAATACATAACTGTTATTTTTATACGTATTAATATGGACAACCATGTGTTACATTTTGTGCTACGGAATGTGTGTAAAATGTGTGTAAAAATGTAATGTTTTTAGGTCCAAAAAGTTACGATTAAGTTAGCTGGGTAACTAACGTTATATTTTTTTCGTCCGGAAAGTGTGACGTGCTGCCATATTACTACTACATCGTCGATAGCTGCTCGGTATAAAATTATTTTGAATTGTTGATAGTAACGTTAGTCACGTAAACTTTATTTTCAATATTGCAATTACGTTAATAAAATTTATATTGTGTATGTTTTACACAACTGCGTAGTGGTTCACTCCACTGCCAAGCTATTAATTAGCATGTGCTTGTTCAATGTAAAGTTAGTTCCTTTTTTTACGTTTTAGTTTGTGTTAATGTTTGTGTTTGTGTTAAGAGTGCATGTAGTCATTTGTACTTGAGTTCATTAGAAAGTACACTGGAGTTTTGATTATTGCAGTTGAACATGTTTGTCTGTCAATTTTGTAATAATGAGAGTAGCACAATCCTACATTTTGTGCAGCATGTGAAATTGCATAGAAATGTGCCTAATTCACTATTTAGATGTGGTGTGCCTGACTGCCCACATGTTTTCACTAAGTTTTCTAACTTCAAGTCCCACATATACAGACATCACAGAGAACATCAGAGGTCTGCTAACAAAGGAAAGCTGTTATATTTGTCTCTGTCCCAACCTTTTTGGAGCATGTTGTAGCCATCAAAATCTTTTCAAAATACAATTAACTTGGTCAGTAAAACTATTGGAAATATTTTAATTGACCCTAACTCTTCAATAGATTAAATGTAAAGGAAATGTGATTTAAAATGTCACTTAAATTTATTTTATTCTTTGAGAATATGCTGTTTAAAATGTTTTTTTTTAAACTTTTGGGATAAATGAAGCTCAGACACACTGTAGGGATTTTTTTCTTCAAGGCTAAATCCTTTGATTTAATGTGCAGTCTCCATTTTTGTTTCTCGAAATATGTTTTGGAAACTAGTGCTTATGTTACATGGTCATTATTGTGCAATAAATGGTTACATTTATGAATGTTTTATTGTTCACAAGAGTCCTGAAAATTACAAAAAATGTGGGATTACACACATCATTTGAATTTCACAACAAATGCTCTAATTTACTGTGTATCGCAGCACAGGTTTACATTACATTTACATTTATTCATTTGGCAGATGCTTTTATCCAAAGCGACTCACAGTGAATTCAAGGTATACATTTTTTATCAGTACTTGTGTTCCCTGGGATCGAACCCACAACCTTTGCGCTTCTAACGCAATGCTCTACCAGTTGAGCTACAGGATACTACACCATAATTTTACAGCGTGTGTATATATATATATATATATATATACACACACACACACACACACACACACACACACACACACACACACACACACACACACACACACACACACACACACACACACAGTGTGCTGTATTTTTACAGGACAGTTGTAAATATTGATTACAGTACTTTTGTAAATTTACAGTCTTACTGGCAACCAAAACTGCCAGTAAGTTACTGTAAATTTTACAGTAAACTTTTTACAGTGTACATTTTGGGGTCATTTTACAATTACAGTTGTACTTGCAAAGTAATATAATCTTTTATATCAACATTAATATTTTTACAATTTTCATGAAATAAAATAGGTATCTCCTCATATTGCTCAAAATCACCATCTCATCAAATCAGGAGCTGCTTGTGGAAATAAGTGAAAGAAAAGGCGCTTGGCCATTCATAAAGCTTCACCTGCAGGACGGCAGGAGGTGAAGACTGAGCTGGGCCACATGAATACACTCAATAACAGAAGCCTGTTAACACACGGCCTTAATAACTGCTCAGTCTGACAGAGCTGTTTGTTTGCTGTGCATTCATGGGGCAACTGCGGCCTGATCAAACAGGGATTTCCCTTGCTGAAGAAAATGCTTGAGATCTCACTGACCTTCCAGTGAAAGCAAACAACAGAAGTGTTGCTCATGTGCTGCCTGGAGAGCTTTTGTCTATCAGAATGAACACTTAAACTTGCCCTCGTCTCAATGAAAACAGGCAAAAAAAAAAACGTGATTATTGCATTTCTGAAACTGCAGCATTTACAGCTTTGTTTACATTTGCTACTATTATCTGTCTGTCCAGACACATTTCTGTTTATAACCGGTAATAATATCTCAAACTCATTTTGTGACCCCTTGTGCTCAGATCATCAGGAAAAGGTCTTCGATTTCAAGATGTGTATTTGTTGCTTAAAATATGTATAAATTTACATGACATTTACATGACAATTATTTTCCTCATTGAAGTATCTGTTTTAGCTACAGCCGATGTGTTCCACCTAAACTGTCTTTTTTAAGCTAGTTAGAGTGGTTTTGTTGTTTTCTTAGATTTGGCACAGCTTGCGTCTCTTTTCCCTTCTGTGTTTGTGCCCGATCTGTAAATTTAAAAAAAAATCACTTTGTCACCGGGAAGCTTACACTTCACACTTGAATAACAAATCTGTCTTTGCATTTAAGTCACAGGACATTAAGCGTTTACAAATGCATCATGGCATCATGTTTTTTGAATGACTAGATCACAAGACACCCAACACAGATAACAGCAGATTTAATCAGTGTCATAATGCACTGCAGCTTCAGAAACAACCACAAACCTTTGTGTTTGTTTGGTTATCATTTTTACAACAATGATGATGACTGGAAACAGAACACAATTTAAGAGTAAACTGCACCTATTGACTCAACAGAAACAAGTAAAAAACAGCAATATTTCAAAGCCTGATTTCTAATTTAAAGTCATTAGAGATAATAATTTAAAACAGTAATATTGGTAATAACAATTAAATAAATGTTTTTATTTTAAAGACATTCTTGATACTGAGCCAGATTGATATTAAGGAAAAGCTCCCCTCACCCCCAAGACTGTCATCTCACTTTCAACAAAGAAGTTTGTTTGCAAAGTAACTGCTAAAGTCAGTTTTAGGAGCCAGTGAAAGCCATTGTACCCGTTATAGCAAATCCTAATGCTAGTTCACATTTAATCTTTAGTATAAAGCCTCAAGGCTGACAATAAACCCTATTATACAAGTAATGGCACCTGTGCACTGTGTCAATGTGGAATAATGGACAGGAGTGGCACTACAGCCTGCCAAGCTGGAACAGGAGGGGCATCCACTCCCTCTATTCCCCCTGCATAGCAATCCCTTAACCGCCCTCATTATGATTACTGCTGTCATGAAAGTGGGAACAGCAGATGTACGGCACTCCTAAGTCTCAGGAATGTCACCAAACCTGTATAACGTCCCTTTTACAACGGACCTGCCAATGTACCCAAGCTTCAAAATCACCTCAAGCACTTACATGTTCCAAATGTGAAATTTTGATACTTCAACAGCAAGTAAATAAAAGTAACAGAGATGGTCTCAGGTTTAGGTGGCATCTCATGGACTCATGGAATCATTCTGCATGCAAAAATTCAGACACAATTCTGATTGGCTGATTGCAACAGAATTTCTCCAGATTAAGGTTAAACACTTGTTTGTTTCATTGAGGGTTCTTAGAACAAGTAAACAAAACATTCTCAAGCACAAATGTGCTTTCTATTTTGTTTTTAGAGTCATGTTGGATAGACATAAATTTGCATCTCAAAGTCAACACACTTCAGATTTCAGTGTCTGTATGGCATTAAACTGCGTTTTGTTTCTTCAGGTCTATTACTGTGGTATCATCAATCTGGATTAATCGTGGTTGATCACTTTACATGTTGTTCAGACTCTTCCTGTCCAAGTTGGTGATTCTTTATTAGAATAAACTGCAAAGCACTTTTGTCAAAATTTTAGCCAAAACTTTACAGTAAAGACATCACAAACAAAATTATAATGGTAAAACAGCAGCACATGTCTGCAAGAAATGTAAAAAGTCTTGAGATGACAGACTGTTGTACAGCTCTGTCCTTAATCGAACAGCCCAAAGTTCACAGAGACTCCTGACAGGACAGAGGCCAGATGATAATTTGCTTCATTCAAACCCACATGCAAATGCAGGACGCATGTAAATGAGTTACTTTCAGCTTCCTGGTAATCTGATGTCAGGACACAGGTGGTATGTCCCTATATAAAACATCAACAGAACCAAAGTCCAAACCATATCCAAAGCCAAGCTGTCATCCAACATAATTCTGATAGTAAAGCTTCAGCCAAAAATGACAGCTGAACTATAGTACAAATAAAGGACAGTAAAATGTTCAAAGTGATAAGAATGGAAAAAAGGCCAGTTGGTTGCCAAATGTATAGAGAATTAGACGCTACCAGTGGAGAGGGATAGAGATATTATTTTGCTTTAGGACAAGGACTTTGGGATGTTGTCCTATTTTGTCTGACAACCTTCATTTTTAAATACTGACATTTGTTATACCCAGCATTGAGCACTTGTTGAGCATTGAGTATTAGTGAAAAAGTGACATTTAATTTTATACTAGTTTCATACATTCATACAGTTCTTTTATGTTTCATGCCAGTTTTATACCAGTTTCTTTCATTTTATACCAGAGTTTGATCATCTGAAGTGATTCTTTCAGGGAAGATTCTACTGCAGATTGTTGTGATTGTTGTGAAATCTCCACTGCGCTAAAAGTAAAATTACTCTCTCAACAGCCATTTATAAGCACTATTTATTCATATTTAAGCTAAGATTTAATAAACTCACCTTTAAAAAACAGAACAAAATATGTAATCCATAGCTGCGCTGCCCCATGACAAAATACATATAGAGACCTGTGCTATATACAGTCCTATCAATATTCCTCTTTGTGTTCCTTTACAGTGTTTTCACTGTTTTAAGATGTGTACGTTTACTGTGTTTTGTTTTCTTGCATTTTTAATATTTTTAATCTTTTGGCAACAGTCGTTGATTGTTGAACATAATATTTTAATTAACTAGAAAAGGAGCCTTTCCAAAGTAACAAATACATTTTGAGATACACATATATATACATATGTATATGGGATGTTGTCAAAACATTGCTCATGTTGTTAATCTATTTGTTTGCAATGCATTCAGAATTAGGCCTTTTTACTACCTGTTTGCATTAAGAAACATTTGCATTAAAAACATGTACATGGCAAATCAGAGGTGGGTACGTTTGCAGTCCTAACACTGAAATAAACCTGGGTCATGTCATATCCAAACGTAAACAGCTCTATCTGGACAAACAGCATAATGTTCAGCACAGGGATATGCTAATAGTCACAAGCCGGTGGAGTGGGTCATCTCATGACCCAGACTGTGGGGTTGACTGTTACCCTGTCGCAGTGATAGATTGTGGGGGTTGGTGGAGAGAGCAAAGACAGGCTGTGTGTGATCAGGTGCTGCTGTAATTACTAAACTCAACCATGCTTAAGCAGGCATGACCAGTGATGCATTCACAGCAGTTCTCTGGCTCTGACCTGCAGGCACAACACAGATCCAGCTAAAAACACCTCCCCAGTACAGTCACAAAAACACCAAAATATCAATGTGCAGTCTGATTCAGTAAGCAGTGTATGCTGTCAACAAACCAACAAACAGAAAGAAAGTCCAACAATATATTGTTAAAAGAGAGAAGGTGAAGTTGGTAAATATTACACCACCAAACTACAGACGTGTCAGGAATGTTGACAGATTGTCCAGTGAACTTCAGTGTGCTCTGTTTCTGTATGTACCGTCATCAAAGCAGCAAATCACAGCTTTCAGCAACAGACTTTCACTATGAGCAACATTCTGTGTATTACGTTTAATCTGTAGTTTTCTATTTGCTTGTAAGAACTATAATAGATTTGTGCAATAAAATTACTAAGCATAATTATTTGTTAAATATTTGTGTCAGTTCAGCACTTAGCATCACTTGCTAAGAGCAGCAAACACGTCTGATCGGTATCCGGTGGAGATGACTAGATAAATTTTTAAATTATTAATGACTTCCTTTTGACCAACTATTTGATCTACAGTGTGAGTAAATCACTTGCATATGCAACCAAATTTTACTCTAGGCGACTAAAAATGTTTTACATTTGCCAATGACTAGTAAATTGTCAGATTTTACTCTCCTGTGACTGAGTTAGATGCAAAGAATAAGTTTAATAGAGACAGTAAAACCTGGAGAATACGACTTTAAAAGCTGCCTGTGATTAGTGTTTTATGGGAAGAGAGAATGCTACACACCCTCAATGGGACTTTTACTTTCTGGCTAGCACATAACTCAGTTCAAGTTCACTTACATTTTGTGCAGGTAGATGCAAATATAATATACATGCATATTGTGTATCTAGGACATTTAATTAATCTCCTACAGAGAATGTGTAATACAGAAAGCACTTCATTTTACCAGTGTTCTTTCTCTCTTCAGTGTATA
>JAZGTK010001791.1:0-17518 GCA_036877625.1 Ambastaia sidthimunki | reverse complement strand
TATATATGCAATTGTATAGTAGGGGAAAGTGGGGTAAGCTGTGCCACTTTGCCTACGCTGTCTTCAAGACAAGAACAAATGGGACAGAGATCAAACCAATATGCCTGTCTTCGAAAAAGCTGCTTTATTTAATAATTTATGGCAAATATTTACCTTAATAATTTACGTGGTTTTGTATATTATTAAAGCTGCAATTGCTAACTTTTGCGTTTACTGCCATCGATGTTTGCAATTATAAAATAGCAGGTTACTTTATATAATTTTCTTTACGTTTAAGTCAAATGAAGAAAAAATTACATTTCCTGGGAAATCAGACCGACTGCTTAAATGATAAATCATTAATTTAAGTTTACCATTGTGAATTGGGCTAAGATAAGAAGATCATTTTGTTGTGTACTACAGATTTTTGTTTATTTTTAACCCCAAAAAGTTACGGATTGCAGCTTTAATTCTACAATGTAACAATAAATATTTGTAGAGATGAATGGATTTTCTTTGGCAGACTCTTTACTGTTTACTTTTTGTATTGTAAACATTTATCGTTTTTTGAATCTCGTAGTCACGGGCGATTCTACATGTTCAGCACTTTCTGAATAATCACATGATAAAAATTGTTACATGGAAGCTCAAAGCAGTGACATGTTTTGTCTTTCCCTCTCCTTCAGGTTGTCTGGAGTTCTGTTGTCTCCAGGAATCAGTCTGCTGAAAGCAGCTACATCTCCTCCACCAACATTAGAGAAACATCAGAACTCCAACCAGCAACACCTCCACACTCACCAGAAACCCTACCCCACCTTCCACAACATGACTTCAAGTGAGGGTGCGAGTTCTTCTGTGTCATTTCTCTGTCCGATGTTCGGTCTGATTTTATGAGGTGGTTGCCATGTTCTGAGCATTCACACTACTGACACTGAAAAGTTGTATGTAGTCTGATACCTCTTGGTAACACTAGGTGATGCTGTGGCCGGTTGCCAGATCACCGCAGTGTTTTTTAGTGTTGCTATGAGGTTCTAAGGTGTATTTGGTAATTTCTTACTGACACAAGAAAAAATACAGTCTCAAGTCTCAATGATAGCTTCCCAGCTAACAGGGAACATTTCAAGAATGTTGGCTAACATTGTCCAAATGTTATATTGTTATATGTCATGCTTATCATATATGTCAAAATGTTATTCTTAAGTAGTTAGTAAAATGTTTTAAAAACATTACAGATTTAAAAAAAGTTAAGTAATGTTCTTATGACCAAGCAATAATGTTATTATGTCTAAAAACTGGACGTTTTAAATGTTCCTTAACTTTTAAGATCATTTTTAACGTTAGGAAAATGTTAGGAAATTCTTCTTACAACCTAAAATTGTTAACTGGGTTGGTCCCTAGATATAGTTCAGGTCCCTGTTTCAATATAAATCTGAGTTTTTTTCAGTCTGCGTAAATCTCAAATGCGTTCACTTGGCCCACCGTCTGAGGTATCATTCACATCTGTAGGAAAAATGGTGCGGGACAAGTTCTGCTCTGAAGTTTAACAGTTGGGGTTAGAGGCTGGTTGGACTCTAAGTATGAGCGATATTAATAGTGATGCTTGCCTGAGCTAACACCACTAATAAAAGTCAAAACTCTAATAGCCCTGAAATAGTATTTCAGCATAAACAGACACATGGAGATAGACACATGTCGGAATAAGCCACATCAGAATGAGAACTGGCATGCTCTCCGCAAAACTGTGCGTTAGCCAGAACATGTGGGCTGAAAACTAAGCCTAGATCCACAAAAGGAAGCTTTATGCTCTAAGGAATACAAAACCACCCTTTCCAACGAGCTAAACTGTCTGTCAAAAGAACTGTTCTGAGGAAAAATGCTCTGCTTCCTGTCAGAACACAGATGAACATGTGTGTACCACCTCCATTCCAAGACCTCCATCTGAGGGAGACTACTTGTTGAATACTATTGGAAGCAAGCTCAAAGGATGGGGAAATTGAATAGAAATTCTGACAATACAAGCTCTCTGTGGGGTTTGCTATTGTTAAATGGCTATTTTGAGTATTGATAAGTCATTAGAATTTTGGGTGGGGTGTATTTAACTTTACAGTTATTCAAATATTAGGTTTAAAGGCAGGGTAGGAGACTTTTTTCAGAACATTTTTGTTATGCTTTCAAAGTCTCTTCACATCCTGATAGCCATCACTAAGTGGTCTAAATATATTTGTATATTTAAACATTTTCTATGGTAGGCACAAGACCATAAAATGTCAGTCCAATCCAATTCGGTCCGAATTCAATAATAAAATGTCCTACTGGCCTGTCCAGACGATGTATTTCCATTGCGTTGATGTGTTTTGGGGGAGGCGTGGCTTTAGAAAACGCTCTGAATGCAACCTTATGCTTTCAAAGCTAGCTTGCTATTGCTAGCTTCTCTGAAATGGCCTTAAAACATTAAAATGACATTATGATTTATCTAAGCTTTCTATCTTGTTTGCTTGCGTGTGTGTACAGATTACCGTGGCAACTTCCAGAGTTGTTTCCATTTTGGCGACAACTACAGAATGGAACAGTCCATCGGTGGTGGACATTTACCTGCAGAGTCACACAGTTTTAACAGCAACCCACACAATGGCTTCCACATGAGCTGTTCCACCAGCACCTCTTCTACAGGTATTCATTTGGAAAGTATTTGAATACTGATCATTATAGTCAAAAGGGCACCATGACTTCATTTCAGAACATCAGTTGGGCGACTCACCAGCAGGGCGACTCACCTAGCCAGTAGTCATTAGCGTAGCCCAAATTAGCATAACTTTTTTTGGGATAAAAATAAACAAGCTCAGTTATTGAGCAAGTACATGACAGATCAATTTTCTCGATATATTACATAATAATAATGATTTATATTTTGAGCTGTCAGGTGTGCTTTGGTGGGAATTTTCAGTTTGGCTTCATTTGACCAACATTTGTAATGAAAAGTATGTTAGAAACCTTACGTTTTTTTAAACAGAGATGGCAGTAGAGAGGCGAAAGTTACGGACTGCAGCTTTAACAAAGTGAGTAACGTTCTGTCATGCTTTGTCCAGGTTTCAGCTTGGTGCCGGACATCATAGGGTCGGGTTGCCAGTTCTCCCCCGGCACAGAAGAGAGTGCTTTCTTTCAGGTTGGCGGCTTTGATCGTGGCCTGAGCCAGACATCGTCGGTGTACACAGAGACGTAAAACCCACAATCGCAATCCACACAGTTCTCCTTTTTCAGACCGAATTTTTTTTTGTTTTGTTTTGTTTCAGTCTTTCACAGTTTGAATTCTTCTCATAGCTTTTTCATTGTTTCTTTTTCAATCCTCGAAGTACATCATGTATCATTGAATCACCTCGCTGGACTGAAGTATTATTCATTCTCTTGTCTACCCTTAAAGCTGCTATTACATTACAACAGAGGTTAAATAACGAGGGTCTGTGTTTTGGAACATGTTGAAGTTATGAAATTGTGTTTTTTCAGTGTTTTGAAATATATGTTCAAAGTCCGCGGCCTCATGAGACGCCCTCTTTGCCGTCACCACTGTTCTTAAGTAACCCAACTGGTCAGTGCTGATCCAATTGGGACTTTGGAACAGTTTGATAGAAACGTTCAGAACCACCAGGGCTCATCACTGATGAACTCCATATTGCCTCTCAGTGCCTCTCTTCTGTGATGTTTTTGGCTGTTGTGTTGGAAACAATTATTTAGTTTTGCTGTGTTTTGTCAGTGGATGTTTGCAATGTTTGTATTGCTTTGTTATTCGGTTGTCATCATCCCAAATAAACAGAGTCCTTTATTTTGTAACGGTTGACGACTTTAATATCTACCAAACTTTCAACATATGTATAAAATGTACAGTTTGTTTAATATTAATAATGTCATTCTCTCGGTCTCAGATAATAAATGGCTCTTGAATATTGCCGTGGAGTGTTGATCTTTGTTTTGGGTGTGTTATTTGTTGATTTCAAATATTTATTTTTTCAGACTTTAATAAAATTAAATTGTTCAAGCTATAATATACACTCAAGACTCTCAAATTGCAGAACATGAAAAGATTTTTATTTTTCCCAAGTTATATTGTATATAACTTACAAACAAGTCCAAACATTTGATTAACTGATCTAAGCAGTCATGGCATTGTTAGCCAGAGTCTGCCACCTTTTGGAGAGAAAAAAAATCATCGTGAGAATAAATGTCTAACATTTTGTTCTGTATGATCACAATATTAACACATGCAAGTTGTATAAAGATTATGGAAATGCAAAATCGCGCTCAGAGCCCTGAGTTTTCCACAGTTCGTGCGATATTTCTTATTGTCTTTACGCATAAATGGGACGGGAAACCGAGCTGAACAAATCCCACATGGTAAACTATATACTTTGAAATATACATTATATACTTTGAAATATAATGCATGCATGCATGCAATGCAAATATGCAACATGCTATATAGAAATCAGCTGTGTGACGCTGCTGGTTAATGTTTCGATGTTTTATTCGTGTTTGCAGTCGTTTGTGGCAGATGTTTCTGGAGATACCTGAAGAAATGTGACGCAAAAATGTTTGAGTTGACAGTACAACAAACATGCGCAAAAATAAGTGCCTCAATAAATATACACCTGTCTCAAATTCTCAAATATTCAGTAAATTGATCGGACATCAACTTTTTTGATAGACAACGTGTATTTTCCAGTATTTATCTAAAACAGCTGAAAATAAAGACGATAAAGCTGCGATTCCGACATCACGCTCGTCTTTTAAATCGTATGTCATATATTATATCTCGATATTGCGATCATTTAATGTAGACATGCTGATGTTTAAACACGCAATAACATTTACCTGTGACTGTAACCACAGAAGCGTCAAAATACATATTCTACCGCCATCTACTGGAGCAACTTTATTAACCTACACAGAGAATAAAACGCCACACGAAATGTTTAAAACACATTCAAAGCACTTTTACTGGAAATTCAATCATGCTTCAACTTACAATTTCAAGTCATTTTGGTTAATAATATAAAGCTGTTTTTCCCAAAAGGAGTACCAAGATATTTCACCTGTGTTGAATAAGTCACATTTACAGCCATGAAGTTTCTGGGCCACGTTTCTGAAGTTTATGCATTCTTTTGCCACAAACAATGGGTCATTTTTCTCCAGCTTTAGTCTGTTACAATTTCTTGCTTTTCCTGTTTATGTAGCTTTGGTAGTAAAAGTTGCTAAACAGCAGAATGAGGCTAATGCAGTACACAAACACGAATGCATTCATGGAGTCAGGAAAGTCACATTCCGCGTAGAGGTTGTAGCCGGTGTGGAGAGTCAGCAGGACAAACTGGATCTGTAATTAGAGGTTTTACAATGAAATGTCATGCAAACAGCTTTTTGTCCAATGTTAAGGCACCCTGGTGAAGGTTTTAAATACACTAACTAAACTTTAACAATCCATTAACTTTGGTATTAAGACTGAAGCAACTGATATTTTACTAAGTTATAATCAGTTCAGTTGCAGTTATCAAAAGTTCAGTCAATAAGTCAATTGTTAATTAGTTTTACCAATATACATTATATAATGACCAATACAGCACATTCCATGTCTTATATTTCATCATTTTATTGTTTTCTGTGTTTTTATTTTCATTATATATAAAACTGCTTTGATGTAAAACAGTGAAACATTGTAAAAAAAATAAATTTGAACTGAAAAACTAACAGGTAAATAAAACTGAAGTAAGAAAGGAATGGGCAGAAAAACAGGTTTTGTTAAAATACAAAGTGTGTGTGTGTGTGTGTGTGTGTGTGTGATTCACCAGCTGCAGTGAGGTAAGATAACGTTTCCACCACAGATATTTCTGCATGTGGGGTCCAAGAGCTGCCAGACCATAATAGGAATACATCACAATATGAACAAAAGTGTTCAGCAGGCCAATGAAAAACGCTGAAGGAACAGACAAATCACACGTTACGATAAAATACTTCTATTAACATAAAATCATAACATAACTATTGCCTTTAATAATTCATACACATTCCAAATAAAAATATATAACACTGTGAAACAGAATAGTAACTATAAGATGGAATTAACATACGTCAGATAATATTAACACACACATAAGAATATCAGACGTTCATTTTGTGACGTATTTTACTATCTTTTTAATGACCTTTAATAACTTTTAATCATCTCTGTATGTTTGACTTACATTGACCTCCGGCCAAATATTTAACTCCTGCCCACCAGTTGAAGATCATGGTCCCGTGATGATACACGTGTAGAAATGTGAGCTGGTTGTTCTTTTTCCTTAAGATGAAAAAGACCTGAAAGTGGAGAATTAGACAGACGGCATCTCTCTTTAAACTCTGTGTCGACTTTGGAAGTAAATGTTGAAAACTTTATTCGTTTAAAGTGTGGTGTGTTACCGTATCGGAAAGCTCAATGACTTTGGAGAAGAAAAACCACCAGCACACACTGGCCATCTAAAAAACGAAAATGAAACAAGGTAAATGTTGTGCTTATGAGCACAATGAAAGACTGAACACTAGGATAGTGTTAATCAGATAGTTACTCTCATTGCTAAAGGACTGCGGCTGTAGTCCACTGGTTGACAGAGGTAACTGTAGTTTGCCAACAAAGATGTAACCAAAAACTGGATGAGACCGGGAGAGAAATAAAGTGATTTGATGGTAACTGTAGCCCAAATGAACAAACGATTCCTGAATATTTTACAGCTTTATTGATTGTGTCCATATTATTATTTTTAATATTATTGCAAACAATTAGAAGATAAATAAATACACATCGTACCTCATGAAACATATAAATGGACAATCCGACCATGGAAAAATTGTAAACGATTAGCACCATCTTTAGGTTAACTGGGACCCTGTCTTTCATAAGTTTGGTTCCAAACCAAATAACACCAAGATAGCATACAAATATACAAATGATGGGTACAGGAGAGTAGACTAGAAGCCATGGATCTGTCCGCTTATCTGAAAAAATAAACTTTTCATTAACACAGTTATTTTACAAAAACTGATGCATGCAAATACATGTCAAAATAATGAATAAAACATACCGCCATTATCCAAAATCCAGCGATGGACAGACTCCGCCCGCTGCCATACCGAGTCCATTGAAGACACTTTTAATTTACAATACACGAATTAAAACACTCAGATATTTTCATTTACACACATTTATTCCTTCAATTGCGGTAATATAACCTGTATTTCAATGCGTTATATTATTATACGGTGCACTGAAAATGTAAAAGCTGTAATGTCGACAAATCTTCCGCCAACAAGTGCAACTGATTTAATATGAAAACATGTCAATATCTGAACTGTAAGCCGATTATTTAGTGTTATTATTTTGTATTTATTTTGACTTCTGTTTGCAGTTTAGCATTACTGAACTTACCTGAGTAAAAGTATAAAAGTATCGCAGGCAGATTTTGAATCAATCGACCGGATGGTTTTATCTCTGCACTGCGGACTTTGAACATGCAAAAAAATAACTTGAATAACTTTGAACATGCAATAAAATAACTTGAATAACTTTGAACATGCAATGAAATATCTCGAATAACTCTGAACATGCAATAAAATAACTTGAATAACTTTGAACATGCAATAAAATTACTTTGGTTATCGTCGCTTGCTATGTTGTTTCGGACGCAACATTTCAAGGAAATTCATTTGGGCGACACCCAATGTTTGTAACTTTCACACCGACTTAAAAGTCCCACCATTGTACTTTAGAAATAAAGGAAATGCCATTTTGAAAATAAAACATGCCATAGGGTAAATGTATAGGTGTTTAAAGGCTGTCTTTTATGTAAATACGTAAATAATTTTATTTATTTCATTGAGTTATTATATAACTTAATGACTTTGATTTTGGCGAGTGTGGTATGTCTGTAATGTCTCTGTCAGGATACAAAGTTTAAAAGGGCACGTTTACATGATCCAGGTTTTCCTTTATGTCTAAATGCTATTAGATAATAATAATAAAAACTAATAATAAAAACAGAGAGATCTACATAAATGAATATTATAAGGACACTTTTAAGGCTAATCTTTTATTTTGATTTTTTTATGAGACTTTTATGTTTGTTTTTAAAACAGGGTTATTGTACATTTATTATCCATATAAAAACACACTTCACACATTTTAAAAAGAGGGTTTCAAATGATGACAATATCAAATATACATGATGACCACATATAACTGATTCCAGCAGCAGATCTTAATAAAGCAGTTGTTGTCAAGTGTTTTGGTTGCTGGGTTTGGCTCCGGGCTTTGAGGTAGAAAAGAATTTACTGAGGCAGAGTTGTTTGGGTCCTCCATCTTTAAGCTTTCTGCTTTTGTTCCCTGTTCCAACCCCAGGACTGAGTTTTCTCTTCATATCCTTAAAGACAGAGAGAAATGTCAAAGTAGGACGTTGACATCACGACAATAAGATATGACGTGGAAATCATAACTAACAATTTTAGGTTGTAAGAACATTATCCTAATGTTGCCATCAAGTAAAATGTTACTTTAAATGTTCTAGAAATGTTCAAAATGTCCAGCTTTTTAGACATTGTGTTATAAGAACGTTACTGAAGCATGTGTTTAATTCTGTAACATTTTTAAAACGCTCCACTAACAACTTAAGTACAACATTCCTGATATACGATATATAATGCTAAAAATGTTCTATTAATGTTATTTTAAAAATGGTTTTTGATAACTTTGAGAAAACATTAGCCAACATTCTGAGAGCATTCCCTGTTAGCTGAGAAAACAAAAATATGGGGCAAACTATATAGCAAAAGCAACATACAGTATTCATCTTACCTTGCTGTTTACTTTGCTTGAAGATTCATAGAGTTTCATAATCTGTGTAATTAAATATACAAATTCATGACATCAGTACAGGACATTAATAACAAAACATAAAACAAAGTGAAGGTAACACTGACCCATCTTTTGTCATAGCTATGCCAACAACAAGCTCATGAATCTCTAATGTGGTCCGTCTTATCCTATAACATTCAAACTTTAACAAACTGAAATATTTGGCTTGTACTGTATGTGAAAACAAACACCTTCTTAACTCCAGTGGAGACAGCTGCCCCCTGTAGTTCAGTTTTAGTGAGCCAGCATGTTTTCCGCTCCTGATCTCGCTCTGAGCAGTCCGACACACACACAGAAAACACAATATACGTTTGATGGATGTGGGAAAAAACATGAACCACCTGGGAGAAAACACGGAAATCAAATTCCAAGTTATGGAGCAGAGATTCCAATATGTTGAGTAATCTAGGATTTGGAAAGCTTTGATGACTGTGCAACTACTTACTTCTCCAACAAACTGAAATGAGTCTGTGTCCAGTGATGTTGTCAGCAAATTTTGTATCATGGTACCTAACAAGCCTCTACGCTTCTTCTCAGAGACATCTGCCTCCAGGATCAGGCTGGGTAACTCCCACAGCCCTGCCAGAAGTCCTGCGGAAGAGAAAGACAAACTAAATTACCTGCACAACTCAGTGTTGTGAAATTCAACGCAGGTCAAAACTATTCTGCGTGTCTTACCTTTGTTTGGTCTTTGAGTGAGCAGATATTCAACTTCCTCTCCAGCTTGTTGACGTTCCACCACACAGGTCAGAGTTTGTTCCACACGTGGAGCTTTTTTGACAGGCTTTCTTGGATAATTCTGCACCCCCAGGAGAGTGTCCCAGTCCTCCGACAGGCACAGGTTACAACTGCCGACAGCCGCTGTGAGAGATTATGACCAGACATCAGAATGTGGATGATTTGTGGAGAAATAAAAAATATATTTTTAAGAATTTGTTTCTCTTACAACAATTCTCTATGTCAGGAACTGAAGTATTGAGCTTTAAGGCCGGTTTACTTTGAAGTCTGTTGGTGTTTTTCTCTTGTTTAACCGTCACCTACAAAATGAAAGGCATGAAATATAATACTATAGTTTTTCTTTATTAGAAGGAAGTTTATTGTTGAAAGCTGCTTCGCAGTACCTTCCTAAAAGCATGACAATGGGTCTGAACAGGACACTGATTGCAAAGGGGGGATTTCGGGGTGCAAACTCTGGCCCCTAACTCCATCACTGCCTGATTAAAGTCTCCAGGTCTCTCTGGGTCCACAAGCGTATCTGCAATTTTCCTGAAAACAGAACAATTCAGAAAACATCACAAATTATTTTAATATATGACTTAAAGTCATGTTAATCACAACCTTCAGTGATGGATCAGTACCACAAAGTCTCGGTTACAGTGGGGCTGGTGCTGTCTGCTCCTATGGCTCGAACCCGACACAAAACTCGAATGACATTTCCGTCAACTGCACCCGTGACCTGAGCAACAACAAACAACACCAGTGTGACAAATGAATGAAAGAATAACTAACTAACAGAGGACATGCTGGATTCATGACCTTTATTACTGACATGGTTCTGTTAAAAAACTGGTAAATAGTTATGTTACAGTTACCTGGCCAAGTGCTATAGAGCCAATCGCCCCTGCGGTGTAACGTCCCACCCCGGGCAGCAGTTTCAAAAGTCCCTCTGTGGTCCTTGGCATTTGTCCATTTAGCTCCAACACCACCTGTTTTAAGAATTAAAGAACCAATTTAAAGAACCCATTGAATGGATCACAGGTAATCTAGAACAATCTGTAGATTATGCAAAATATAACAAGACAATAAACCTAAATGCACTACTGGGTTTCATTAAACCTACTTTCTTAGCTCCTTCGTGTAGCCTGCGGCCCCGTGAGTAGTAGCCAAGACCCGCCCACATCTGATTTACTTCCTGTTGGGAATCACTTACTCAATACACTCAATAACGTCAGAACATAATGAGTGAACAGCTTTTACCTCTAAAGTTGCTGCAGCAAGTTTTTCCACAGTTGGCCATCTCTAAAAAACAAACAAACAAACAAAAATAGCCAGAAGAGCATAAAATGTGGCAATTAAATAGTTTAAAATCAAGCCTGAAGGCCGTACCTTTATCCACCGGTTGTAGTAATCTATAACCGTGGCAACTTGAGTCTGTTGTAACATGATTTCTGAGACCCACACTACAAAGGTTGTACAAGGAAAGAGTTTTATAAGAAAACAAAATAGTAAATCAGGATTCATAACATTCAAAACATAAGTTTCATACCTGCATATGTTCTGATATTAACATCTGGTTCTGTCATAGCCTGTATGAATGACAATCAAAATGAAAGAAAGGAAAACCTGTACAATTCTTTAAATATGATTAGTGAAGTCAGCATGTTTTTACCACTGTCCTCCAGGGAAGGTCTCGTTTGTTTTGGTCATACCAGTGAAGCAGTTGTGATCGGTAGAGGGAAATTTCAGATGGATCATTGAAGAAGTGGTACGATGACGTTTCTGATACAGACGGTTCCTCTGAATGGATCGAGAACCCAAAACATACTCGATTATAAGGAACATTCATCATTTAAAGTTGAGCATGTATTCAGCAACCACGTACCTTCTTTAATGCTAGTCTTTGAATTCTTCTTGTTGCTGGACTTTATCATTTCGCATTTCTCCAAACTTACACTTTTGCCCTTTTGCATCACGGATCGCAACCTGCTTATGTTAACGGATCTGTCTGTATATAAACGAAAGGGAGAGAAACTTGCCTACAATTTAAAGAAAGAAACCGCTACCGACATGAAGATTTTTATTCCGATCAAACGTCGATGTAAATAAAATTATACATTAAAAACGATATGAATGCCACGTTCAGCGATCAAAACACACAGTCGTGTTGTCATAACATGAAGCATGCGGTACTTCTCCCGCCGTGTTTTACTTCCGGGGGGCGGGGCGTGTTAGAACCAATAGCTGCTTATGCACCGCCCACTTTTTGAAACGTGGTCAGATCATGTAACGTCAGATGTATCTGGTCTAAATTATAGACAAATAAGCAAGAATAAAACATAAGACAGGTAGAAAATGTAGATTTCATGAGTATTTTATCTTAGTTCTCGTTCTCATTTCTTTTGATAAAACCAATTTCACATTTATTTCTTAATCTTTCATTTTTTTATAAAGCTATATGAGACAATGACACTGTAAAAAAACACTTAAATCACTTTTGTAAACGTTCACTTTTATTTTTGTGTATATACACATCATTAGCAAAAATATACAACTACAAAAAATGTGGCTCATTGAAACTTCCAGTGTCTCCAGCAGTATTCAATGATCTGAACTCTGTCCCTCCATGACTGAAATAAAAACACAGAACAATGACATGACAGTGTCAGTAATGAAAAAAGTCACTAAATAAATATGAAAACAAAAACTGCAGATTTGCTTTCTAAACTCACCGCATGAAACGTTTGTGTTATTTGAGCGTAAAATATCGGCTTGAATCTTATCCATGTTTAAATGCAGACACTCAGCATTGTGCTGTAAACAATATGTAAAAAACTTTGTTAAAGCACAGACAAACACATATACAACTATATATTGTATATGTGCACATACATGCAAACAGGAAATGACCTCACCATAAAGGACTCAAACAGTGTGGTACCCATTGCTCTGCGCACATGTTCTTCCACCACCGGGTACATGCGCACAAAATGCTAAACAGACATTAAATTTTAAAATGACAATCATGTTGTTGTTTATTGGTTGTTTGAGAACATCATGAGTTGTGACATCATAAATGTGGGTGGCATGTACCTCCAAAGCAAGGCTTGCTTGTCTCTGGGCATCTGCATGTTTCTGATTACCCATTGCAAACAGTAAGTGATGAATGACTCTGAGGGACAGCAGGTCTTTAGATATGTCCTCACTGCTCTGAGCCAGAATCCTGTAACATCATACAGTAACATCATACAGTAACATACTGTAACATCATACAGTAACATACTGTAACATCATACAGTAACATCATACAGTAACACCATACAGTAACATCATACAGTAACATACTGTACATGGTACTGTAAACACAGGTCAACAAACTCAAGAAAGGGTAAAACCTTCAGTAGTAATACTTTGCATTTAAAATAACTTGAATGAATTTGATTGTTTGAATGTTGTTTTAATGTACCTGACGGTTTTGGCAGCGGCTGCTTGCTGGAGAAACACAGGAGATGACTCTGACATTTTGTCCATTCCTGGATCTAACAAAACAATCTTCACTGTTTCCACTGAATTTCAAATATTCCACATAAAACTCCACAGGTCAGTTTGTGACAGATGAATTAATAACAGAAAAAGATGCAAATTCAAGTCACAATAATACCATGTATTCTATATGTGTTATATATGTTTTATCATTTTCTTGTTTTTGTGTTGTTCTTTTCTTTATACGTTAAGCTGCTTTAAAGCAATGCAACATTGTAAAAACGCACTATATAAATAATTTAAATTTGTATTTGCTCCAAATAAAAATTACAAAGCGCAAAAAAGTAAAATTTGAGGAGTTGAATAAAAGACTCTAAATGAGAGAAAAACCAAACGATACCCTGCAGGGTCTTGTGTTTGGAGATGTTGTCTTTGGAGGGTTTGAGAAGGGCCACCAGACCCCTGAGGAGAGCAGGTTTTACCTCTGATGACATCAGCTCTGTTATCAGTTCAGTGGCTGTAAGAAAAGACAAAACAGACAACTTATGACTTCACAGAAGTGTTGCCAACAATTAAAAAAACAAAGTTACACTACAGTAGCACTGTACTCATGTCATCATTCTACACATATACAATATCTTATGATATATGTTCTTACAACTCGACCTGGTCACTAAGGAAAATTACTGTACACTCACCTTCATATTGGACTTCTAAATGGAGGGACCTCAGCAGACTCAGTAGGGGTTCCACTACACCATGATGAACTGTTTTTACAATAGGCTGGAAGTGACAATTACAAATTGAAGCATTTATTCATATATTGTAAATATATCACAGAATTCATTTAACAATTAAAGGAATAGTTCACCAAAAAGTGAAAATTCATCATCATTCCAAACGTATATGACCTTTTTCCTTTGTGGAACACAAAACAAGATATTTTGAGAAATGTCTCAGTGGTTTTGTGTCCAGTAGAAGTCAGTGGGTGCTGGTGTTGTTTGGTTACCAACATACTTTAAAATATCTTCTTTTATGTATGAAAAAAATGTCATAGAGGTTTGGAATGACATGAGGGTTAGTAAATGGTCGAATTTTCATTTTTGGGTGAACTGTCCCTTTAAACAGTCCTCTGGTGTCATTAAGTAACACTGTTGTACCTGCACTGTGCGTAGAGTCTGCAGGACAAGCTGCTGTGATCTTGGAGATGTGCAGGTCAACAGGGCAATCAGGCCTTTGTACACCTGGTTCTGGTATTTGGCGTTTCCATGGGCCAAGGACTCGAGCAGGATGGCGGCTGTCTCCTGAGTCCCCTCTGCCTGAGACCTGGCCAAACATTCAGCTACAGCCTTCACACCTGCCACTCGGAGAACATATGCGAGATCTGAAATCAGTTCTTCAGTTCTTCAGATCAGAAATCAGTTCTTGAAATCAAGACTGACAGAACTTGACTTTCACAGTCCCCACCCTTCACAACAGATCCAGAGTAGATAATCTAAAACATGCAAACTTAAAGTTTTAACAGTGACGTACTTTCTTGAAATGTCGCATGCTTTTATTCCATGTTATGTTACTTAAAAGATTTAAGTCAGCATAAAGAAATGGAAAGCATATATAATGTGCTACAGCTGTTCAATTTTTAACATTGTCATTTTGGCCAGTCGTTGTGCTTTGTGAGTACCGTAGCTTTCACAGATCAGCTCCTTATATTTTTGACCCGCATCGGCGATGATCTGCAGCAGGCAAAGTGCCTCGGTCTTGTCCTCGTCTTTGAGGTTGTCCTGCCCTAGAATCTCCAGCAGGGTCAACACACCACCCACCTCCAGAAACTCCATCAGGTACTGATGACTGATCACACCAACAAACAAAAGACTAACCAGCCCGTGATCTTCATAGAGCTGATGATCACAGCACTAGTTTAGTATTTTACCTGCCGTTAGCAGAGAGGAAGACTCCTAGCGCTCTAAGCTGAAGGTTTAGATATGTTCCAAACATGTATCTGAAATTACAACATGTAAGGACACATGATCGAAAATCAGTTCCTAGAACGTTAAAATAACTTTTTTGGTACTTAACATAAACGTTAGGGACATGTGAGACAAAGCATGTATGGATACGTTAGTCTCATCCAGGCAGTGAGACGAGCAAGGAACAAGCTGGCAACTTGAGCAAACGCAAGCTCCAGTTCAGGACATGTTTTTCCGGTGTTCTTGGCCAGGAAGTCGCTCAGCATCCGACTTCGCACTGACTTACTGCCCCGGTCCCACTCACGCAGAAAGCACATGACCTGACTGACAGCTGATTGTTCCTTACTGCTAGACATGACTGAAGACTTCAGAGACTTTGGGGGACAATAAATAAATTATGAACAAAATATTTTTGGACTTCAAATTATTTTACATTGTTATGATGAATAATGGATTAAATAATAATTAATTATCAAAACAATCTTATAAACAATACAGTTACAGTGTACAGTATAGGGGTATGACGCGTCCTTGAACAACATGGTCCTGGATAAACAATCCTGTCACTGAAATCTAATCCTAACCTAAACCTTAATCACAACTCTAACCATAACTCACCCCAACATCAGGGGTAGTTTAAAATATAGGTTTATATTAATAGCATACAAGCTCCTAAACCAGTCCTACACCTGAACCTAACATTGACCCAAAATCTAATTGTACAATATGATTGGTTAATAGAAACCATTAACGTTAATACTTGAACTATTAACGTGTGATACGTGAACTACGTACAACTGTCCTCTGCGCAATACGACTGACAGCTAGACAAAAATTGTCGGTACTTTGTTACTTTATTAATTAATTGCACATTCTCAAAGGAGTTTTCATACTAAATCCACATTCACAACATTAAGTTAGTACACAAAGCAACTAACAGTTTAATAATATTTATCGTTTATTTGATAGTTTATTAGATGGCATTGTTTCAGATTGAAAGCAGACATGTTTCTCACCTTCAGTTCCGGTGTTTGCGGTTGCTATGGTAACTGACGCAACAGTCGACTTCAAGCAGTGAAACATTAACAAAATGTTTTATAAAAGTTTGTTTTTTATCGATAATAAAAAGCAAGGGCGGTAGTTACTTTGGCTATATCTTATTTCTTAGTAACGCGAATTTATATCTAAAAAAATAGGCAAAAACGAAAGTCATTTTGGTCTCATTTTATTTAATTGCGCAAAACCAAAAATGACACTATTTCATTAAAGACAATTTCATTCACCAGCATGAGCTTGCAACACAAATTACTTATCTAAATAAATTAAAACCTGTTTGAATCTGAGATTACATGCATTCATACATCACTACGACAATCACAAAATTGCAAACAGTTATTTATCTCATACAGTCTGTATATCTCTGTATTTATCTTTATGACCAATTGCACGACTGACAATAAACTATTTATATTAGTAAGTTATGTGCTCGACTCAATTTTGGGTTACAATACAGTTTCCCTTCATTATTCAAGGTGCAAAAAGATCAAGGTGCAAAAGTGAGATGTTTCCAACACACACACATACTGCAGATCTTCTCTTACCAGAGAGAAGGTGAGACCTTCCTTTTGCAACTTTTACAATGTAAGTGAATAAAACTGAAGAGTCTGACATGAGAACCACTACTAGGATGGAATCGTTCAAGGCTGGAAATAAAGGCTTCATGTCTTGTGCTGGTCAGAGGAATAAACTCTGTAGCTTCTTTCTTCCTATTTCTTGGAATCTTGCACCTTCTCAATTTCCTATTTGAAAACAAAACAATCGTTAAATGTGTTTTCTTTCTTATTTAAAATAAATTAAGGAAACATTGCACAGGTCAACACAGTGATTTCAAAGAGGTAAAAATGTTTTACCTCAATAAGAACACTTTTGAGTTTCTCGTAGGCTTCTTCCAAATCATCATTAATGATAACAAGATCAAAAACTCCAGGTTCTTTACCTACAGAGACAAAAACAGAAATTATAATCCCTCTTTAAATATGAATCCCTCCTGAAATATCATCAGTTAACAGAAAATCACTGACTGAGCTCCATATCAATTCTCGCTGCTTCCAGGCGCTTCTGTAGACTTTCCTCAGTCTCGGTTTGTCTGTCTCTCAGACGCTTTTCCTGTCAAAAAATAGAGACTCTAAAGCAGGAATTATCAACCACTTCTAGGTTAAGGACTATTTTTATCTGCTTACCAGGATGTCCATTGAAGGTGGCTGGATGGAGATATAGATGGGATCCAGATCAGTCTTCTTGATGTTTTGAACACCTTGTATGTCAACATCCAGGATGCAGATGAGGTTTTGCGCCTGAACATCCTCTATAGATGATTTACTGTAGGATGAGGTCACAGTAACATTTGAGCAGTAATCACGTTTTTTTGTTTTATAATTTACTC
>JAZGTK010001790.1:0-36145 GCA_036877625.1 Ambastaia sidthimunki | reverse complement strand
AAGGACTCTGGGGGTTAATTTTGGTATGTGACTCCTTATTTATATCCCAGGACTGAAACCGCTCAGCTGGCTGTGGTTGGAGTGCTTATGTAAAACATGATGTCGCTTTCATTTATTATTAAGGTTGAGTTATGTTACAGTTAAGTGTGCCTCTAGGTTATTAGGGCTAACATGCTAATTTAGCTACTTAGTTAGTAAAGAGGTTAATCATGCCACCTGAGACCTGAACCTTATGTAAATTCTGTAGTAGCAGATTTTCCCACAGTGAGACGTGTTGCAGTGACTAAAGATGTCTCACATGTGTACAATACATAAATCAATAAACAGAATGCAAGATCCATGTTAACAGCCCTTAAATCCACCTCGGACAGACTGGCTAACTATTGAAAAATGGACTGCTGTGAACTGGAGGCCAGTTATAAGCTTACGTTGTGTACAGACTTCTAAAGCCACTTTTTGTTGAATTATGAATCAATATTGTAATTAATTGGATTAAAATCTTTAATCGGTTAACAGCCCTATTTATTAAATGATTCATAATTGCTTTTGAAAGCAAATGTTAACACTTAAATAAATCCTCTATATTTTAATAATATTCCATATTTTAATATTATAATAAATGTTCTATTTCTATATATAAATATTCTTCTATAAAATATAGACGATTAATCAGAAGAGAAAAGCGTTTAGGTTTGGTTCAATGTTTTTAATATTATAAATGACAGACTCATGTATTCACAGACTTTCCCTGGTGCGGTGGACTGGAGCTGAACTTTCACTAATGATGTTGTACACTCAGGTGTTAAAATGATTTCAGGGTTTTATCCTGCAGACTGTACCCTTGAGGTCAAACGTCTCGCTGTGTTTGCTTAAAGCAGCAAAAATGACAAGTGATTTTTACAATAAATACGTACTGTATCAATTTCATTGCTGTAACATTTAAAGAACCTCGTCTTTCAGACTGAGACCCATTTGGGGTTTTGTGTGAGGTGTTGTGGGCGTTCTCTGATTGACAAAAACCAACACTGAAGTTAAACTAAACCACCTTTCTGTAGGTGTGACTACAGATTCCACATCTCACAGATTTTAAAATATTTATTAGGGGAGAAAACTATGAATTTTAATCCTTAACCAATAATGAAAATACAGAAGATTAAACATAGTGAGCTGCACAAAAACTGAGCATCATTTTATTGTTCACATTACATCATCTGACAAGATAACTTCATAATTCCTCAGTTCATAATCAATACCATGAACCGTTTCTATATTTGATATGTTATGTCCCTACAGATTCCCTTTAAAACAGCCTGAATCCTAAATTTTAGGGTGTATGGTGCCAGTTTAAGCGTGCAGACGTCTGGCCCTACTGACCTAAAGGCAACATTTACACTGGGGCCTTTTTAATAAGACTCGATTTTACAATAAAAAGGCAAAATGAAAAACAAAAGAAACATGTCAAGCGCTTATTGGAGAGACCTGATGAGAAACATATGTTGGACTCTGTATGTGAAAAATTCCTACCCACACGGCTTTCTTGAAATATAATGTACATTTTCTTTTTAAACCCAGGATACTTATTTACTCAATTATCTGTAATTCCGCTGAAATCATTATTTAAACATGCGGTGGGTTAAAGTTAGTTTCTTGAGAGGGTTGAAATGATGCATGAAATGTTCAATTAACTCCACACAGGCTCTTGGGTTACTGTGGCGTTAATAAACCTCAGACCTCAAGGGGGAGCTAGAGTTACTTTTAAACAGCTGGCATTAAACTATTATACAGGAAGCTATCTATAGCTATTAGTTAACTAATTTTAAAAAATTAAGAAAATATTGCTCCACTATTACAGTAGTTGGCAGTGGAAGTCTTTTCATGATAATGCCTTAAGACTGAACGCAAACGCTTAGCTACGTTTACGTAAGTTATTTGCACGTCTTTGTTTTGGTCTTAATTTGGAAAGCGTGATTTTTGGGTACATACAGAACTCTTTCGATTTTCCTTCATACCGTATTGTGTTTTTATTCATATTGAACAATACAAAGTACAAAAATAAATCATTACATTAGAAACTTCTTACATTTGTAAAGTGGCTCAAACAAAGTAACAACATTCGGGCATTTGAGTCAAAATGTTAAGAACGGAAATAAAGTGTGTTAGCTAAACACGTTAATTTCACAAAAATCACAGTCATGTCCCCTAATGTCGTGGCTAAAAACATAACATGATATATTCTGAATACATAGTAATATTAATTTAGTCTACACTTGCATTTTCATGGTTCAGTTTTGGTCCCGTTCAACCCACGTTCACCGACAGCCATGGAGTGCTGAAGAATATTTCCACGAAACAAAATTAGTTTGTTCTTATTTGATCCAAATCCCATGACTCACAACGAGGGCACTCAAAAGTAAATGTCTGTTAAGCAAACGTCATTATTTAAGGCCTGAGTCAGGGAGAGTTTTGTTTGATGAACATGAACAGTTTTAAGCTGCCGAGGCGTGTTTGCATTAACAAAACCTGGTTTATTCATACAGTAAATCTGATTTAAACTGCATGTCTTGTAATTCAGTGTCTGGAATTTCTATGAGGTTACACACAGAAATAGGAAAGCTATGATTGTGGAGTAAAGCTAGTGTTTGACTTCAGCACTTAGTCTAAATAGTGTAAATGTGAGTTTGAATAGGGGCAGTGATTTCTTTTAGTTTAAACTTTCTACATAACCTTTTACCCTCTTCTTTGCCCTATAAACCACCTCAACTACTTCCCAAAGTCCCTCACAGCTATGACACGAATCCACAAGCTCTCGTTTTACTGCCCCGTAAGTAGCAAAAAAAACTGTAAATATGTCTGAAACACACTGTGTCACGACTGTTCACACATGAAACAAAAATCACATTCGGTCTGTTAACACACACACATATATGCAGCAGAATACAATCACAGCAAACAGTAACAGTGTTGAAGGTGTGAGTAACAGTGTTGAAGGTGTGAGTAACAGTGAATGAAGGTGATTGGCTGTGTTTCGGTGAGCTGCTGGCTGCCCGGGTGCTTCTGAGGCAGGTTCGGGTGAAGTGCTGTTTGTGCAAGCAGTCCAGAAAGAGGAAGAGAGATCTAAAAGAGAGAGGGTGGACGAGTTTCACGTGTCTCTCTGAAGGTTAGAGACTCAAATCGGTCCTCTCTGTTTCTCCTTGTTTGTTTACTTTGTTCGTGTCTTTGACTTCTTTATTCTGAAAAAGAAAGATAATAACTCCAGTTATGGGTGAACCTTACATGCAATACTTAATATTGAAAACATGTTAAAATAATAAAAAATAAGAACAATTTATCAACTTTTTCTGATGTATTGATAGCAACTTTTATTTGAACTTCTATGTTAGTTAGAAATAGATGCACTAGTAATATCTGAGATTGGAGTGGAAGATTTTTTGTGAATGCAGTGTTTACATAATTGTTTATGCATCAGATACAATAACATTTTTATCTATATAGAACATCAAATTTTAGCAAAAAGACTTAAGGACATCAAAAAGATGTTTGACCATTGGGTGGTAGGAATTCAAAAAACCGTCTATTTAGCTTTCACATATTTTCCATGGGAGCTGTTTAGAGAGCAGTCAGAAAGCACCAGATGTGATAATGATCGACCAGCTGAAAGGGTTTTTTTCTGTATGTTTTAATGGGGTTTTGGCTGTATGGCACAATAGGAGGCCGATTACAGCTCTGTAAAACTGCTCTGTGTGTTACTTCATTTCTATAGAATTAGTGTAATTAGAGAAGAGTGGTAAATGCCTAAGGCTCTATATTACAGCCTAATTATCTCAGTTTAACTAAATGTGTAATTTACAGTATGTAACCGTAAAAATGACCTTGTGACACCCCACATTCCATTTAATGTAATGTCAATGTAAATTCTCCCCAACATTTTTAAAAATAACATTTTATGCTATTGTACTGTTGCATTTGCTTTAACTTTAATACAAGTTGCTTTAAAATACTTTAAAATATTAAATAAAAAAATATTTTTATACTAATTATACTGTATTGTTCTATTTGATTTGCCCTTATAAAATAAATTGATTGATTAATTTTTTACATGCGTTTTATTATAATAAACCAACTGGATTTCATCAGTGCTGTATTTCTACGTAAACTTTATATACGTTGATATTGTACATATCTGTAACTATTTACAGAACAATTTTAAATACTATTAAAAATGATTAAACACAAGGTCTGTTCTGAAGGAAACAAGGTGTGTTTTATCCCATGATTCTCCTGCTTGTCTAGAAAGAGTTTTTTCTTACTTCTCAATGGCGTTCTTTAGGTACTGCTGAAGCCATTTGGTCTTGGGGTTGATGCAGACCTCTCTGTTGTTCTTCAGCTTGGCACTGGTAATGAGAGAGAGGGAAGAAGGGATTTATTTCAGACCAGAGAATAGAGAGAGTGCACTTTTCTCCCCCTGCGGTTCTACAGTGTGTTTAATCAGATCATATCAGCCGTCCTTCACGGAGTAAATTTCAGCCCCTCCATTCTACTGTACCGACAGGAGTCATTGCACTTCATCAGATAACACGGCTGAATTAGAAAGGGATCGTATTAACAATGTCGTGTTGTTTGGGAATTCCGAATTTTGGATGATTTGGAAAATTCCGATTGGATTTGGAAAACTGAAGCAACCAATTATCTAAAAATAAAAATGCAGTTTCAAATCAACCTTAAACCAGAATAGCCATAATGTTGCAGAGAAAACATCAATCTCTTGATGTGAGATTTTACAGTTAATGACAAAAAGAATGTCAAAGGTCGGAAATACCTTCAAACAGAAACCTTTTTGAGTGACTTAACATCCTATTTGCTCTCACACAGCAAGTAAAATCCCCTCAAACGATTTGTTCACCTACATGTGGATAAAACCACACAAATGACACCCAGACTTCACACCTTAGTGCCAAAAGGTTTCGTTTGAAAGTTAGCAGCTCATGTTGCCCTTCAAATGGCTCCCATTCATATTGCTTACACCTAACACATTCACACACACAAACACACACACGGCTGTCTCAGTCTGTCTGTACAAATGGAGCCTGTCAGCTCAGATAAAAAGTCTGCTTAACCGCAAATCTCCACACGAATCTTCACAATCAACTTCCTGATCGGAAAACTAAACGAAACCGTAATGCCATTCCTGTTTGTTTTCTGGCGGGATGTCTTCTATCAGTTTGTTTTGGGAGTTAATCTATTTGTTTTGTTTGTTTGTTTGGGATTTAATGGGCTCTAAAATAATCTAGGCTAGTGTAAACGAATTTTTCGAACTAGCTAGTCGGTGGTCTGGGGCCGAGCCAGCAGGTAGTAATTACCTCACAGCTAGCTAATGCCAACAACAAACTGACTGATGTGTGTGTGTGTGTGTGTGTGTGTGTGTGAGGGAAAACGTATGTGCCTGGCTTTCATCTAGCTCCACAAATCCAAGTAGATTCCCAAACAAGACGTGTGGAAGATAGCAGATTAAAGGTGATTTCCTCAGGCCAAAGTTTGTTCCTAAAATGACCCTTTGCTAGGCACTAACCCCTGTAACCCCCATAACCTTGATCCCCCTCTAGCGCTTTGGCTTTTCACTGCCTGACGGGGTACAAATGGTTTAGTTTAATACATTCCAGACCAGTAAAATAATTCCAAATGCTGGTCAGAAGAAACAGACAAGGTCAGATGAAACACAGTCATCATTTCAGCCCTTAACAATTATTGCATCGCTTGTCATGGACATAATGGCTCTTGTATTCTCTCTGCTTGTTTTGTCTTTTCTGTTTTTCCCACAGCTATCAAAACTATTAAACACGTCTCTCGTTTTCCCAAACACACACCGGTAAAGTGAAAACATGCAATTAAAGTAATATTTCTACCTAACTTTGACCCTTAAAAACATTTTTTGTGTAATGTACTGTAGTTAGTTTATTTTTTTTCAATATTATTTGAAACTCAAATAAAAAATGTCAGGTATTCATTGCAACAAATTACAGCATCCAGATAGGACAGTACTTTGCAGAAAATAACATTATAAAATTAATCGAATTTAGCTTAATTGAAATAGCTTCTATAATACTAAACACTGATGTTATAACAATGCACAAATTTCAGCCAATCAGATTGCAGTATTTTCTCAAATGCATTCAGATAACTTGGGTTTAAGATAGTGGACTTACATGACTTGGAAGGGGCAGCTGGGTGTGTGGAGGAACTTAATCTCACGGATGCTTCTCTGTGGGACGGTGTTGAGAGTGGAGCGACACCAACATCTCTCCACCAAACTGATGGGCTTCGCTGGAATAGGAGTCAATAAAAAACAGAATGAGGCGTGTATCTCAAATTTATTATTATACCATTTTATAATACAACAACAAATTGTATTTTTATATTCCTGTGGGATGTGTTTTAACAGAACTTTGCTCATGATTGTGGCTTTCTATGTAATGAGAACAGCTTCACATCAATACAAGTGTTAATTTTGACATTGTCATTTAAAGTATTAAAATATAAAAGTCACTTTTCTGTAGTCAGATTTGTGTAACTTTATCCCATAAAAATGTTCATCTTGTAAACCTATGCATTTTTCCACTGTAAAAAGTGCAAATGTGCAATTAATAAGAGTTTTTGACTTCTGTTGGTTTAATTCATCTTAATTTTGACTTTACCTAAACAGTTCATTTAGATCTTTAGAATTTACTACATTTCTACAGACAACACAAAACTTACACAAACACAAAACTACACACAAAACTTAGTGTAGCTATAAAGACGCAATACATCTAAAGCTTGATTTCAGACCATAATTCGGGTTAATAATACAGGTTAATGCAATAAAACCGCACAAAACCTCTAATCTCAGTCCTACACATCTGCTGAAAGTGTCTGATCACCTGCATCAGTTATCAAACCCAGATCATTAAAAAGAGATTAGCCTAACGTTCTAGTGGCTGTCGTCCATTCACGCAGGCGAGCTCTCTCGCCTTTTCTCTCGCCACATTTTTCGCAAGGAGCTCTTTCTTTAAAAGCTGAGGGTCCTTCACAATAAATAGGAAAGAATCCCAAAATCGGAGCAGAACACTCCAGCCGGCTCTCGAGCTCGGTCCTGAATACGTGCATTACATTAATCTGCTGAAGAACATTCCCTGAATCCTCTCACATCTCCCTGGTTTCCTCATACGGCTGAGGAAACGCACCCAGATATGAGCAAAGTCAAACTTCGAAATTCCCATAGATTTCCCAACACTGTCCGTGGTCTTTGTCATGCTAAACACTCGTCCTTTAAGCCTTGACTAAACACAGCGCCACATGAACAGGGCAGAAACATTTTCCTTATTATCCCCTAATTAGACACCAATCAAAGGAGAGCAAACCAGGCAGTATTTAAATGCAATGAAAGTTTTCTTCCTAGAAACACCAACACACACGGCAGACCAAGTTCAGCTGGTCAAACATCTCCTCACGTTCTTTTGAGTCAGGCAGCTAACATGTAAAGACAAGTTCGTCTAAGTATTTAACATGAAGAAACGTATGCAAATGAATGCAGGTACTTAGCAGCTGTGAAGTGATATTAATGAAACCTCTTAATGATCATTAACTCTCTAAACATTCACCTGTGACCATGGCTACCATGCAATAAGAAGACAAATTATTTAAAGCTTACAAAGAAATGTAAAGTTTACCACGAATTGTAACATTTAAATCAATTCTAAATAGTGATGTGTTCCAAAGATATTACATTTTTATTTTACATTCAGACTTTTAAAATGCCATTTTAAAGCCTGCAAGACATTTTTGCTTTATTTTTTATTCTATTTGTCTTTTTATTACAAGCAGGACTTTCAAATAAATTACTTGACAGACCATCTTGTAATTTGATTAACTTAATCAATTAGAATAAATATTCAAATTACAGCACAACAAGAAAAACATTCTGTAAATCTTAGTCTTAATCACTTACCATCAGTTTCAGGGCTCCAAATGGCCACCATCAGAAAAGCCACCATCACCAAAACTTTGCAATCCATGCTGAGTATGTATGTGTGTGTGTGGCTTTTGTCTGTCACAGCTAGCTTCCAGAGCTCAGTGTGGCGTCTCAGTTCTCCGCTAAGTGTTAAGACTGAGGACCACAGGGAAACACACCCCCCATTCTCAGGAGGAGGGGAGGAAGGAGGAGGGAGGGGTGAGAGGAGCGAGCGAGTCGAGGAGAGCTGGGTTGGACCCTCTCCTCCGACAGCCACCTTCTCCGACTCACAGACGCAGAGTTCCTAAAATGTTCTGGCAAAGTCTCTCTCTCTCTCTTTCTGTCTCTCTCTTTCTCTCTGTCTCTTTCTCCCTGCATTTTTTTCTCAGATGAGAGAAAGGAGTCCCTGCTGTTATCTCAGTATTGTTGTTTTTCAATGGATAGATTTATTATTGTTTGTTTCATCTCTGTTTTTCTGGTGGTCCACTTTCACTGAACCGGCGCTGTTCTTTATCCTGATTCTAGGTTTACACATAGTGTCCGATTCCTCTGTAAAGGACAATTATTTAATTATGTTCCGTAACTTTCAAAAGTTTGGAAATATCTTATTGAGCTTATTATTATTATTGTGTTTCCCGCCAATTTTGAGACCTTTTTATTTGAAGGATTGTTTGGAAATTAGTTTTGTAGGCAAACATACATCTATATACAAATATACACACTTATGTATGTTTGTGTATATATGTAAAGATGTGTCTTAAAATATGATGTCAATGAGTATCAGTTAATATCAGTATCAGAATTTGGTTTCATTTGGTTTCATTTACAACAAATGTGAATGTATACAATTTAAATGTAGCTTAAACTTGTAATTGTAAGTGGCATTAAAAACAAAACAGGTGAGCAGTATAGCTGGATAAAGTTCTTGCAGAACCCAGTGGGGTTCCGGTGAACAGCAACGCAGACCGAAATGGTGAAGGTATGTGATTTTAAGTCCCCATAAAACAGTGGCTGTGAAGTACCTCTTTGACAAAGTCAGTGTGTTAGACTTTTAATAGGCTGCATTCAGACCCTCATACTGAGAGAACTGGCAACATCGAACACCCTTAACAGCCCGTAAACTTTACAGGGTGTCGATGGTTATCGGGCCGTCGGCAGAGGTGTAAATAATGTGGATGTGGAAAAAAGAGGTAGCCAACCTTTAAATGTATTACTTTTTGTGGTTTTCGAAACTCGACAGCACTTAAAATGCCTCGCAATGAACAGTTCGTAATATTTAGTCATTGGAGTGAAGTTGGACATGTAAAACAAACAATATCGCAGGTGGAAAAACAATCGTCCCTTTTGTTAAACAAAAAAAAATTTCTTTGTTGTTTAAATGACTAGTATAGTTTATATATCCTGTTTGATACGAGATCAAACATTTTTATTTTCTGCTTTAAAGTGTTGATATTTTTCAAATTTTTTTGTGTCTTTGAGGCAACCAATGCTATTTGTAAATTCAGTGCAAGTGTTCACATTGGATATTTGTAAATTCAGTGTTGACATTGGATATTTGTAAATTCAGTGTTGACATTGGATATTTGTAAATTCAGTGTTCACATTGGATATTTGTAAATTCAGTGCAAGTGTTCACATTGGATATTTGTAAATTCAGTGTTCCAGTGCTAGTGTTCACATTGTTGGTTTTGACTCTTCTGGCTCTTTCTGAGAGCAAGTGGGCAAGAGGATGTTGAAAAGATTACTAAACAACACTACTGACCTGAGTGACAACTCAGCAACTTGTATCACTTTAGAGGGCAGAGGGCACATTTCACATCCCTGGGTTTCATGTTTCAGAGAAACGTTTTTCTTTGCTTTGTTCTTGTGAGAGCTGATGGACACTAAAGATCAATGCATGATGCATCACTTCTTATTTTTATTTACGTTTAACATTTAAATTACATTTGTATAACTTCATTGCAACTGACTCTGGCTTTAGTGTAAATATATAACATTTAACAAGTATTATATAATGTTTATATAACACATTTAAATAGTCTGTCTGCCTGTCTGTCTATTTGGTAAAATGCAAGCTGAGAATTACAGTATTAAAATTGCATGTGAAGATTTTTGTTATGTGTTTTTATAGTAGTTTTCCATCTCTCATCTGTGTAAGTATTTCGATTTCATGGTGTTCGTGTCCATCGAGTGCAAACTTTAATGAATGTGCTGACAGACTTTTGTTTTTCAATGTTTTAGACAAAGACACAAAGATATTATTAACATTCAAACGTGAATACGGTTAATACAAAATGTACTAAACCTACAAAAAAAACAAAGAAACACAAACTCAGAGAACGGTATTCATTTACACTACTGTACATTTACAGTGTACGGTACTCTACTGTAATCACAATCGCTGTACGTTCATCGATAGGCATCTGGAGGCAGGTGTGTCATAGCACTCAATCCTAACAAAACAAACTCTGAGGTTTATTTCATGCTGGTCTACAGCAGCTTGACTCACTTAAACACAGTCAAACACAGCGGCAAAGTTTATTAGGTCTAAAGTAAGAAGCTGAGATGTTTGTTGGGATTCAGGACAACATGAAAGAGATTAAAGGTTTCCCTCTGCTGGTTTCTGTTGCTGCAAAGCAAATAAAACAATCACCCTTTATCAAAAATGTTAACCAAGCTGCTCAAATACAAAGTATATTAACTGCTTTATTTTTTTGTGATTACTTTCATACTAGAAACCAAACAGTTACTAGAAAAATCTTACAATCCCTGAGAGAGTTTAATAAAAAAAAGTTTATTAAGATTTTTGTTAAAATTCTGCAAAAATAAGTAACACATGGTTTAATTCTGAAATAAAAACAAGGCTAGGAAATTAAATAACAAAAGTGTTATGAAGGTGAGGTGGTGAATGTGAAATAGAATTGAATTTCATGTTTTAAAAACGGTTCTAATACATCCACTGGATTTCAAGTATGTAGATGGAGAGGTGATAAGGGAAAGTCCATCCTGTGTAAACAGAGTGTGCTGGGGGGTCTCGGTGTTGGGGGTTAGTTATCAGTTTAACACTTTACCGGGAGTCTCAGCTGGTTCCTGTCAAGTCTGTATGAAGGACCCCCTGTAGACCAGGTCTAATCAGGTTTCCCAGACCAGGTTTACAAGGAGCAGCTCTGAACAAAGACAGAACACTTTGGTCAGAATCATTCAGTCTGTTTTCTGGCATTTTATGGCTCTTTGAGTGAGAAACTTAAGTGTGTGTGAGCCAAAGGAATGTGTTTAGATTTAAAGACAGCAAGGTCTAACACAGGGATCTGATGACATATTCAGTTGTAAATCCCACCCGATTACATTGGATTGACAATTGATTCAAATTCAACACAGACTGTGTTCACATTGTGGGAATTCACGTGTCGAGCTTCATGCCACTTTTGCAAGCAGGCACTGACGCACAAAAGTAAACTGATTTCACAATAATAAAATAATAATTTTAAAAAGTAAAAACACATTTACATGAAATCAGACAAATAAAAGCAAGCAAAACTTGTTTTTGCTGTATACACACATGGAACAAGTTCTGATCAGTAGCAGTTACTCGTAAATAATAATTATTCTAATAAAAATAATTGTTTTGCAGTGTAATTTATTTTTAACAAAATTAAGTTTGGATTATTAATTTCTGTTAGCTTTGCCCTGTTGCCTTTTTTTCTCCAAGCACCCATTAGATTAACACTTTCCTTTGAATGTACTTTGAAAAGGTGCATGTGAGAATAAAGTTCACTAAATGATGGAGAAACGTTTACTTTGAGGCATTGTGTCTGAATCTGGCAGCTCCCCAATACGATTTTTTTGTCTGTTAAACAAAAGAGGAAAAGTTCTGTGCCTCACTCACACGTTCATTCTGCAGATGGTTATATTTGTCAAGTGCATATTTTGAATTTTGCTCCATCTCCATGGACCCTGGTGTGGGGGGAGGCAGGGTTGGGTTATTGTTTTCCATACCCACTGTGGGGGGGCACGGCTAAGGTAGAATGGGGTGTGGGGTGGTCGTCTAAAGATAAAACAGCGGTTGATCTTTCAAATTAGAGGTGCAGACCACATAAATCTACAAAGCAAATTCGGTGGGACAAAGAGGTGACGTTGGATACGCCGGATGATTACGGACTGTCAGAGAAAAATCTAAGGAAATTGAGGAATAATTTGGTAAACGTTGCCCTGAGATTCCACCATGACAGACGTTTAGTAAAGAGCGTGGCAGGCCGAGACGGGGCGCATGACATCAGCTGCAGTACCTCATCAGGGTAATCTCAGACCGCGGCTCGTGTTTTCTTCTTTGTTGGTGGAAACGTAGCAACCGGAGTGGAGGATCGGTCCTAATTGACAGCAGTGATTTTACATGTTGAGTAGGAGTTCAACAACACCAGGATATACAGACGAGTTTTAATGCATTGCGTTTTAATAGCGGAGTACAAAACGTGTGTGCATGAACAGCAGACGTTCTGCTAGAAAAAGTAAAACTTAATCTTGGTTATTTAAAACACATAATTTCTGTTTTATCTTTAGAGAATTTACTATTATTATTATTATTTTATCTATAGTTTCATTGCAGTTACAAACACAGTTGTATAGTTGATTTTTGTTACTAAAAATGTCAAATCAAAAAACACGTTTAAATGTTTTCAATATTCTGAAATTTGCATATATATTAGGCGAAAGGCCAATTTAGAAAATGTGGACACTATTAACAAAGAAATATAAAACTAGAACAAAAAAACATATGTTGTTTTCTAAAACGATTCAGAATTAGCATTCGTTTCTTTCCACTTGATTAACTTTTATCCCCTATTTCCCCATTTTCCAATCCCAAAGTCTTTAATATTTACCATATTATGAAACAACAGAGCATATCAGTCGGGTAGAAAAAGGTGATGGCAGATTTTTTATGCTGTTGTTGACTTGGGCTAATATTTGGTCTGTAAACTTCCTTGCTTATTTGTGCTCGGGACCCACCAACCAAACCCTTTATCCTCCAAAGTTAATATGTTTTGCACGTCCTTCCTTTATCACGAAGACAAATGAGGCTCATTACTGGGCATTAGATTTCACCATCAGCACTGAAATGGAGGATTGCATTGAGGCACATTAAAAGCACATTTCTGGGTTATAATCGACGAGGGGGAACTTCCTCCCGCTCAGCCAAGAACCTTCAATTGAAAGCAGGTGTTGCTGATGAGTCACAGAATCGCTCGCTGAACACAATCACGGCCGCTCTTTTCCCTTCTGTAGTAAGCGAGGAGTCTTATCTGTGGGATGCGCTAGTCATTTGACCCCTAGGTGAATTTTCCAATAGCGTGCTAGCTTTATGAAAGCAATTGTCTGGAGTTTTACAAACGTAGAAGGCAAATGCATATGATTTAGATGAAAGGGACATTTAGAATGTTTCTATTGTGTGAATAGAATGATGCGAGGCCCCCATTGACAGACACAAAATTATCTGTCTGGCAAGAGCTTTTGATTTAAACGAAACTGCAATTATCTTAAATGTCTCCGAATCAAATTTCAGTAAAAAAACACCATATGGATATTGCTGTAATTTTCCACAATGTAGGAACTTACATTTACATTGCAATTATGTATTTGGCAGACACTTTTATCCAAAGCGAATTACTTACAGTTAATTAAACATATTCATTTTATCTATACATTCTATACATACATTGTTGTCTGTATGTGTGCTCCCTGGAAATCAAACCCACAACCTTTGGGTTGCTAATACAATACGCTGACAATACGATACAGGAACACTTGAAAGTACCCACGTTTTCATGTTACAATTTCTTAAAGCCAATGATTCCCATCTTGTAATTTTGCTCAATGTGAATGTGTGAAACTGATCCCAATGTACAGAACTTGTAAAATTACATTGTGTTTTAAATAGATAGAAAACATTATAGAAGACAGTTTTCATTTATATGTAATCATTTTCTTCCTGCAGGAATAATTTTTTTAAACTGAAGACGTTTACTTTTATGTTTCGTGGGGTTGTAGGTAATTTGACAGATGTTGGCTAGTTCCCAAACCTCTGGCGGCCATTTTTGAGTGTAATGGGCACCTATAAGCATCGTTAAAGTGTCAGTCTCTCAACACCCGGCATTTCTGAGAAAACACCCAAAACATGATCCACTCCGAGTCTGACAGCTGGATAACAAGAGGAGAGATTTACTTCTGATTGCAACTGCTTTAAAGATGGATGCCAGATGGTAAACGCCACTGTAACACTCTCACATCTAATCCCAGCCATTAAAATCCACTTCCATTGTTTTAAATCTCTTATTTAAGTCAAATTTATGAACAGCTACAGTATGTGCACCTGTGTTGGGGAGTATATAACTAGTGAACCTACTACCTTAACACCTGTAGTTTTTCTTGTAACAACCCTTTTTATTCCAATACATGTATAATACATGGTGCACAACAAATCTCTATATTGCTGTTTTTTGTTACATTATTGTTAGAATCTGACACAATCTTCCAAACTATTAATTCAGGTTTATTTCAATAACTCAATTAACTGATTTAACTTTTCCTGATTCAAATATTTCTCCCTGTGTGATTTGTTTTTAGTTGTATTTAATATAAATGAAGTGGTCTAAAAATGCTGGTCATAGAAATATATGATAGTTATATATATTTTTATTATTTATACCTTTTTATTTTCTTAAATACCTTAAAAGTTACTTTTTTTAAAGATTAGCTTGACTGAAGTACACGGAGTAGCTTGAATGTTGGAGTTTCAAGTACCTTTTGCAACACTGTAAATAATACTGATAAAGAATCTCTTATCGACGGCTACAGCTCTGTTTGTTCTTGTCCATTCAAACTGACCGATTGTCTCCTTATTAAAATATTCAAACCCTGCCAACATATTTAATGTGCAACAGGATGTTGTTTTTAAACAAGCTATTGTACATCATTTCATAAACTATAGTTCTGTAGACTGACAAATCTCTTTCTGGTCCCTCTAGCTAATTTAAGTTAGCATTTAGCAGACATTCCTCTAATCTGAGCTAAATTTTCCTGTAGTTTTCCTGGATACGGTTTGATGCACAAGCATGGGTGAGGTTTCTTCTCTCGCCCCCTCCCCTCATGTTCTATTCTCAGCGGTAGTGAGAGGTGAGGCGAGGCTGTTAGGAGATGAGTCCAAGATGAGACCTTCTCTAAAGCAAGAGAAGGTCATGCGGCCAAGCCATTGTCCAGCAACGTCCTCCTTGACCTCACATCCCAGGCATCAGGGTCAGACCTCAGGGCTCGTGTTCCTCTGAATGCAGGAACAGATGGTAAAGTGGCTGCTTCATTAGAAACCAACAAAGCAAAACCAACAAGAAAGAAACAAGAGGCTCACCGGGACATACCAGCAAACTTCCTGTCTGTGTCTTTAAATTACATCAGCATATATGCTAGAGACATTCTTGCTAAGTAAGACCTAAATCAAGATCTCTTATCAGATATTAGTAATATATTACTGTTGCTGTATTAATGCCTTTTTTTTGGCAACCAAGATTTGTCACCTAAATCCGAGAAATTAAAAGTTCTTCCTCAAATTTGTCATTTACACAAACTGTCATTCCAAAGTTGTATGCTATTGTTTTCTTCTATGAAATATAAAAGTTTGTAAAGCAGATTTTAAAAACAAAAACTAAAATAATGAAAAAACATTATAGCGCTCTTTCCACATAATTGACTAAACACCGCTGAGCTCCATCTTGCTCCAAATGTCATACAAGCAGCTCATGCAACCATTTGAATTATTACTCATAACCTTCCCCTTTGCTTAAACTTGTGTCTAGCCAATGTTCATGTCTTAAATTGACATAAAAAGTGACATCACTTTTTGTTACTCTATATAACAACCAATAGCACTTGAGCATCAATTCCATCAACAAATAGCGAATTGTTTAAATTTTCGTCTGTTCCCCAAAAGCAGATGAGAGTTTTACTGTGTTCTAAGGGCAGAAAGGAAAATAATTGGTCCTCAAAATGCTATTATATCTTCTCAGAAGACTCAAATGGGATTTAACTGTGGTTTGTTTTTTAACTTCTTTTATTGTCTTTTATTGTGTTTGTTTTCCTTTTAGAGCTTGACAACCTCAGGTCACTATATCCCTAAACTCATTGTATGGCACAAGCATTTTAACAATTTTAGAACAATGCTCTACAAACATTTAACAATCTATAGGTTTGGAACAACATGGTGGTGAGTAAATAACAGCTGAATTTTAGATGTTGGATGAATTATTATTTTAAAGCATGTTTTTTTTTTAAATCTCAGATCTCACAACTTGTTTTTTCAAACCATTTCATTTTATTAGCCTCATGGTAACATTCTCTGTCCCCCATGAATGTTCTGTAGCTCAAATAAGGGTTGGTGCTTCCCTTAAGGAGATGTAGAGGTTGGCACACTTGACCTCTGTGTGAGGTAAACTGCCCTCCATCCAGGGAAAAATACTTCTCTCGTTGATTTTCTTTGTGATACGTAACGTTGAACGTGAGTTATGCGTCCTCAGAGTCTTCACCCACATTCACAAGCTCTAAAAATGGACATTTCAAGGTTCAGACATCAAGACATTTTAGGCATTTACTCTCTATGGTAGATAACTTGGCACTCATTCAAAGAAAGTCTCCACATCGGTCTTGTGCATAACTAATCCATGCAGCAATAATTCCCAATGCTTTCCCTGCATCTATAAACAACTCCTGCTAATTTTTCCTTCCATCCAAGGCCAGATTAGTTCTCAATCCCTGGAGTGTGTATCTAACTATGACAAAGATAAAGTCGGTCTTAAAATAGCTGCTGATGGTGACCTTGGCTGTCAGGTTCATGTTTCCATGATATGTTTCTCTGGCAAAAAGAAAGCTGGGATTATCGTTTTCTCTGACCACATCCTGTTTATCATGCTGAGAGTTTTGGATTAAGGTTTGATTATTATTAGTGCTGCTCCACTGATCGTAGGAAATAAAATCACCAATGAGATCTCTTTAATATCTCAATGAATTCATTTAGAAAGCAAACATGGATGGAGGGCTTTACAATAAGTCTCCTGCTTGTCCCAAAAAAGATACAACTTCTCAATCATTTCTCAACCATGTCTCACATGAAGAATAAGTAAGAACTGAGAGTCTCCTGAGCTACAAATGTAATAATTTTAGGTTGTAAAAATGTTTCTCTAACGTTTTCATTAAGTAACAAAAACAACAGTATTTTGAATGTTAAATGAAAACATCGTATTAACATTATTGGTTGATCAAGAACCTTAATCAAACATTTTTTTAATTTTATAATGTTTTTAAAACGTTCCACTAACAATTTAAAAATAACTTTTTATATTTAAAATTAAAAAGGTCCATCATTACTGCAAAAACTTTCAATAGCTTTGAGAAAACGTTTGCTGTTTGCTGTTCCTTTGGGTCAGTGCATGGAAAAGCAACAAAGGAAGGACCAACACTGATGTCTGTTACCCAACAGTACATGTGACGTTGTCACAAACCCAGAGAAGGACTGCAAGGGTTGAGGGCTCCATTTGTGACAGGGTCATCAATGACTAAAGGCGAATGACACATTCAGGCTTGGATACGGGTGAGCAGCTCTGAGCCTGAGGTGAATTTTTCATTTGTTTAGTGTCTTTGGCTGAACCAACAGCATGTGGGTGAGTTAGCCATCTGCTGACAGATAAACTCACCGGGGTGGAGAAAAAGGCCAGAGAGTGACCACAACCCCATCCCCCGTGTCCCTCAATCCGGCCTTTATCAGGAAAGTGCTTTTGAATCCTCTGCGACCCGCTGTCTCACGACAACTGTCGTTAAACCTGCAGGAATGCTCCTACTGAGATGATGACAGGGAATAAAACAGAGGAGACAGGAGTGGAGAGGAAATGTGGCCCTCCTGAGGGAATAACATCAACATTGTCCCTCATGGAAAACCTGGTCAAACCAGCTTCAGGTGGTCTAACTGGTCTTCGGACTTCCTCATTGGTCTTCTAGTAGATGATGAGAAGACCATCAGAAGATGGTTTTAGGCTGAATGGGCTGTTTGTGATAATGCAATGAGGCAATCAAATCCAGGAGTGAAAGACGGACTGACTAAAAGCTTTCAGCAGATGAAATAACATTGTTGATCCTGATCAATATGAGGTAGAAAAAAAAGAGATATTGCCCCCCCGGACCACCATGCTCTCCAAAGCCTGTGTAAACCCATCACAGCAGCTGCCTCTAAGATGGAGTGGCTTTTGTGCTCAGGTAAATGTTTGTTTCTTTCACACCAACAAACACATTTGAGGGATTGCGATTTGTCCTAACAGTTCCCCCTAACAGTGACCCCTGTCAAGATGGCTTTAGCTGCCATTTCACAGGGTGAAGGGTCTTATAGCTTTTCTATTGTGATCTTTAACTGAGCAAACTCTGGTGTTTCTAAGTTCTAAGCACATTCAAGAAGCACTTACGCAGCGCAAACGACCACAACAGGGGTCACGGGGTCACCAGAAAAAGTTTGTTGTGTTTGGTGATAAATGGATCATAATTTAGAGAATATTATTGCAGGATGTCTCAAGGCAACCCGGACCGTGTGTCTAGATGCAATCAGACGGTCAGTTAAACAAGCAGAGAATAAACACTTCATACTCATCTGGAGCTCAGATAACACATCATCTTAATGACTTCCTACCAGACACGTTTTACTGCCCCGAACAAGAAAAATACTCTCAGGTAGTTTTGAGGGTGTGTTGGTACAGCAGCTCTGGTGTGGTGATTGAAATATAGACTCTCCACACACACACACACACACACACAGATTCCTCCACCTGGTTTCTCAGCTGTTTATTTACTCTTTCTCCTAATGAGTTTTTTGATTCATAACCCAACCCTAATGATCATTTTGGGGGGCAAATATTTACATATGAGAGTGCTGTGCACCCGTAATCGAAGTGTTTGTAGGAACATGAGCTCGTGTTAAACCAGCTCTTGAGGTAAAGTGTAGGACAGTCGCTACTGGCACTGTTTTTTGCCTACGTATGTTCTGGAATGTCTCCAAATGTACACCATGTCTACATTTTCAGTGTGTATGGAATCGCATTAGGAAGTTTTGCTAATGTCATCAGTATGTCACTTAAACGTTCCCTGTTAGATGTTGTTTCAATATTGAGTAGATGTTTTTATGATGTTTAGGATTTGGAACGTGTGGTATTTTGCTGGTTTGATGTTTGTCAGGTTTGAACACCAATTTTATGCTTAAAATTGACTGAAATTTTCTTAGACATCTACTGTACTTTCTGTACTTCGTAGACTTAATACTGCGTATTATGCTAACATTGCTAACAGCTTGTGTTTCTTCAGCTTGGGTACCAATATTTGTTGACTTTAATTTAGACACACATGGTGACATTTAGAGACGAAATAATAAACAGATGGAGTGAAAAAAGAAAGATAAAAGACAAAAGGAGATAACAGTTGATTTTCTTGGTACAGATGTTTTCATTTTTCAGATCTGTTGGTCACTATCAAGTGTTTATTTATTTTTTCCTGTTACATTTAACTTTTGTTTTTCCCAAGGAAATATCTGTGTAGTGTGTATTAGATGGTCTTAGGGGACTTATTATCACATAGAAAACTTTCTATTGAATCTTTTAGATGCATAAAAGTGTGAACATTTATCCAAGGGCATTGTGGGTAAAATATAGGCAAGAAGTTGGCTGTTATTTTCTATAAATGTAAAAGACGTATAGAAGCAGCCGATTCTTGTGTTTACTTAGGGAACATCTTTGGTTATCTTTGCTACAGAAGCAATAATAAACAGTGATGTACCCTAACAATGGACAGAACTGCTATCAGAGAGGGATTATCTCAGATCTCTGTTTTCTATCTGGCGCCACTAAATCTCAGCCATCTACACAGAATGTCAGTTTTCTGTTGAGAGATGGATGAGATTTCAAGCTTGTTATATTTTCAGAGAGAAACATGTGTGTTTGCCTAGAAAAAGTGCAACGTGTTAATAATGTACCCAGTTTTTTCTGTTTCTGTCTCTCTCACACAAACACACAACTCATAAAGTTCTTTAATGTTCTGCTGTGTCTCAGAAGATGACCTTTTATCTCATTCTCAGATGTGAATAAGGGTCTTCATCCCCCAAAACTCAGGACACATTTTCCTTTGTATCCATTTGGAAAGTAAGAAATCAATGTCTGAAAAGATCATGGTAGCATCATATAGCAACCACCGAGAACACCATAGAAACCACTCAGAACACCCTAGCAACGTCCCAGTACACCATAGTTACCTCCTAGCAACCACCTAGCAATTACCCAGAATACCTTACTTATAACCTAGCAACCACCTACACTACCCAAACATTGTGGCAGCAGGTTTTGCGTTGTAACATTTTTTTCAGAAAATGACAAAGCAGTATTTTTTCTGTAGGAGAAAACAGTAAATTGTTCTGTAGGATAAAGTCACAGTGAAACTTTTTATCCCCTGTTGTTCTTAAGTTAAAACAAATGACTGTGCAAACACATTCCACGTTTGAAAAATGATTTTCTCCAATCACTGAAACAATTAGCTGTTACAAGACCTCATCTGTGACTGCGGTCAAGGTTGTGACATGAACAGCTGCCCAACACATGCATCAAACACACAATTTACCAACTGCAGCCAAATTCATCACAACTGGCTTGCAGTCTGTATTATTTGGCTTTGATGGATCTTTCTGAATTTCCTGTATGTGGAAACTTAAATTCCCTGCTGTATCTCAGAGCAGTTATATATCCTGTAAGCACAGACCCTCATTTGAGTAGATTAATCCTGTTTGAATAAATAAATAAATAACCACCTGTTTCTGACCATTTGTTAAGGTTATTAAGGAAACTGACCTATATCACTGAAATCAATGCAATAAATTGAAAGGCGGATGTAGGGCTAAAAATCCCACCTTTTGGCTAAAACAACCAATCACATTAGTGGTAAAGACATTACCTCATTTTATTGCTCTGGAATGTGCATTAGCTGGGCTAAACTGAAAAATACTGCTTAGCCAGATATGAGCTAAAGTTTAAATTTATGATACCATTGTTGTCAGACTTCATTCATGATTTGACTGTTTTATTATTAAAGTTAGTCTTTCTTATAGTCTTTCTTTTACTCAAGTAGACACAAGCTGTATGCCCAGAAAATAGCTGCCCGGGAATGTTGCCAAGATGGCCGCCAAGTAAACTGACCTGAGACTTTGGGGACGCTTAGACTGGTAAAAACAAGAATACATTTTGGCTGCTTGGTCAAACTCAACTTAAGTTAAGTGCCGGTTTGAGAATCTTGTCAGGTGTGCGTGTGTTGCTGGTTGTGTTTCTACACGCAAGATCTGCTGCAAGCACTGAAATGCTGGAGTATATTGGTGTTGTAAATCTCCAAAGCCCCGTTGCTGTCAGATCTTGTCTGATAAATGACTTAAATGACTGTTCAATGTGCTACTTCCTTTGAAACCAATTTAACGGGTCATGGTGGGGTCAATTAGTAAGTTTGACTAGTTTATCTACATGTTATTTATAGATAGTGCTTCCTGTGTTACACAGTTGGCATGGTGAAACCTTGATACCATTACATTTAAATGGCTGTTTGGTCTGACTATTCACTGTACTGACAGTGGACCCTGGTGATCGCATAAGTACTTAAAGATACACGTGTCTACAAATGCAAAAATCAAAGAATTCTCTCTCTATCTTCAACAAGTACCACTTTACAGAGACAATGTTGCTCAGAGAATTCCGACACAAAGTTCCGTGAACCTATGACTTCCGAAGACAATGGCCAGATTCAGAGATTCTAGGCTGGATGTTGAGCTTGGAGTCTTCCATGTGCATGTAAAAGAAAAGTTCTCCTCCTATTCATACGCCTGTTTATTCCTTATACAAACGTAAAAGCAACGTTTAATGACATTTCTGAACGGTCCTTAGGGAAGTTTCTGAAGACAGGCATGTTCTTCCACAGGAGGACTTCCAGAGGTCTTCGTCTGAAACTGGCTTTGAACTGTGAAGTGTGAAAGCACATTCAGACAAAATTGTTCTCCTCAGACTATTCACACATTTTAAAGACAAAAGGTCAAAGGTCAAATTCAACCACCATTCTTTAGACAAAGTCCCCCCTTTTCTGTTTTTTAAAGCTTTGTGAATAATAAATGCTTATTTCTTCCTTCACATATTGAGAGATGTTTCAGATTCTTATTTAAATGTCGCTAACACGTTTGATTTATATGAGCTAGCTACACTACATTAGCGTAACACGTTACAGATTTCCTCAGAGACGGCTACAAGATGGCGTCCATTAATCTAACTTGTTTCTCTTTGTCCCGCACACGTACACTTTGAAAATGACCTGCAAAATGAAAACTGTAGGAAAAACACCACATCTGCTGAAGTGATTAAACTGATTATAATTTCCTCTCATGAATGAAACAACTTGTACAACAAGTAACAACAGAGGATTATGGGTAAAACTGAGAAAACATACAGTATACTGAAAATTTGGGCTGTTGAGTTTGCAGTGTTTCATTTAATAAATGTAACTGAATGTCTTTCACTTGAAGGGCTAGTTTAAAAAAAACTTTAATTAATTCTAAAATATTAATAATATTCTAATATAATATTCCTAATATTCTAATATTTTAAAATATTTATAATACTTCAATTTATTATTCAAAAAAATTCAATCAGTTCTAAAATATTGCATGCAAAGAATGATCCTTTTTATTTGTAGACCAAATTACTCAGATGCTGAATAAAGATGACAACCATTTTTAACAAATTATGAAAATGTTACAATGAATTTTGCAGCAAAAAATTGGTTGTGAAAATGTACACGTTATTAAGTTAATTTAGCAGTATTGTGACTTTGTGTGAGAGACAGACCAAAAGTCAGATTTTGTAAAGAATGCCTTTTTAGTTCAATTAACTAAAAAAGTTTAGATCAATTAAAAATAAGATCAAGGAAAATTATTTTAGTTATTAACTGGGATTGTATGGGTTTGAATGAGTTGGAAAATGTTTAGGTTAGTAAATGAACAATCTCTTTAAGCAGACCCAATATAACTCAATCTTAGCATTTCTTTGCTGACAGACTACAAACTATTAAAGTGTGCTATCAATACATGTCACACTGTGCGTGTGTGTGTGTGTGTGTGTGTGTGCAGAGCAATAGATGAGCATTTGTTGGGACAGAGTATGTTAGATCCAACCATCCACCCGTCCACAGAACCCTCTTAGCCTGAATTACAGCTGCACTTCTAGGCATCTAAGGGTCAGTCTCTGCTTATCGAGGGTTCAGCTGCTGATTGGTCTGTTTACTAGCGACTTCAACCTTTCAGCAACTCCTTTGCTTGTCTTGGATTTGTCATGTGGCTGAAGGCGGCCGGTGAGAGTTTAATCTGCACTGTTTATGTGAAAGTGTATGTGTGGACATACGAATCTATTCCAGAATCCTTAATCACTCCAGATTACAGCAGGATGAAGATATAACAAGGATGAACTTCATAAACATGTAAAGATAACAAAGAATTGAGATTAAATGACAAATAATTGGGCTGATATAGTTCCTATGGGAATAGCATCAGCCAATAGGGTTTCGTTGTTTATATTAGTATTTTGGTAACACATGGTACATGATAATAAGGTTCCATTTGTTAACATGAACTTAAAGTTAACTATAAATTAACCTGAACTAAAAAAGAACAGCACTTACACAACATTTATTAGTCTTAATGCTAACTTCAACATTTACTAAAATGGTTTTAAAATCAAAATTTGTGTTTAATAACATTAGTTAATCCACAATCAACAAAAAAAACTGCATTTGTGTTAACTAACATTTGCAAAGATTACCAAATGCTGTAAAAATACATTGCTCATTGTTAGCTCATGTTACCCAATACAGTAACTAATGGGACCTTATTTTAAAGTTTTTTAAGTAAATAAAACAGTTGATTTTGGCAGACCTTAGTATTTACCTAGCAACTATACGAACAACCACAACATACCAGAAATGATCAAATACATTTAAGCATTATTTTTAAATGTTAGTATTTTCTTAACATATAACATGTATGACATGCACATATAAGCTTTTACCATCACTTTTATTGCCTCCAGTAAATCTGTGCTAGATCTTAAGCTTTTATTGTTATTTAAATATAACCGATTGGTACCTCAGTGTTTCTGATGTAAAGCTATTGAAGTGAGCTGAAGAAATGATTGGCCCTCACAAATCTGGGTGACTGTCTGGCAGAGAGGGTGAATATGTCAGGAATATATTTCCCCCTCAGTGAAACGTGAGTCATATTTTCACAGCTGGTTGAATAATAACCTTGAGAGTTTTGTCCACTACACAGCAATTTTTCTATTAAAGCTCAATTATGTTAAAGGTTTTTGCTCTCCGGGCTGCTATCTGTGGAAAAGAGAGAGAAGTGACTCATTACAAGTGTTTAACACAAAGAAAATAAACAAAACCGAAGACATTCCAGAAACAGACAGGAAGCTCTGTGTCCTTATGTGCTTGAAAACCATTACAAATCAGCTTTGTAAAAATAAATTAATGTGTTGCATCCACTTTTATTAAATATGATATCTAGCATGTCAGCACTTTTTAATGAAGTTTCAAATACTTTTCTGTAAATCTAAAATTCTTAGGAGTTATAGGTGAAGTGTGTAGTTTTGTGTTTAATCTCCTCTTGTAGTTTAATACACACACACACACACACGCATACAAACATATATACACAAGTAAAGAGTAAAAAGTTATTCTCCCTAAAAAAGAAACTTTACACCAAAATCAGTACAAAAATTAGAGAATTAAACATTACAGAAAAATTAATTACAGAATTACAGGTAAATTACAGAATTAAAACAGTAATCATTTTTTTAACCAAAATGATTTTCACAACGTGTCATGAAGTTTACTGATGACAAAATGCATAAATACATAAAAATAATTATAGTAAAAATAGTTTGCAGCATTGTAGGGCTTTATATAGATGTTGCTGCAAAACTTCCCTCTATATGAATAAACCTTGAGACTGAAGATTGAAGATCTTTGTTGAAAAAACATTGAGTTTTAACTGGTTTTGTCAAATGGTGCAGATGACTGGAGTCCAGCAGATCTTTCTTGACATTCTCAGTATGACCTGCATAAAGAAATACACAAAACATTAATATTGTCCAGAGTCTCAGTCATCTAACAAGCTCATAGCAGCCCGTCTGATCTACAACCACACTGTGTTGGTTTAAGCATACATCACTGCCAACGTTTTTAAAACTGCAGCCGCGGGCCTGTTGTTCCTGACCCGTTTCTTTGGTTTATAGGGCTGGGCTGGTTCTGCTCTGTGAGACTGTCATCTCCTCTCTGGGTGGTACTAAAGGTTCAGATATGAGTGTGTGTTTGCTCTGAAGACTTTTGAAGGCAGAGGTCATCAAGCATAAACCTCAGATTTGTACAACACACTCCGGCGTGTTGGATACATGTGCAACCCATTTAAAGTAACAGGCTGACGAATTTAACAGAAACTTATTACCTAAATCTTTGTATCAGAGATACTTTTGACATCATTCTATCCCAGGTTAAGATTTAAAGTCAACTATAAGTATTAATGCTTTGCCTCTCATGTAAAGTTTACACTGTGGTGCTGTTAAGTTCTGTTTGTGCATCCTGATTAGCACAACATATCAGCACTTGTTCAACCAATGGAATGAGTTTGGGGCGGGGCTAACTGTCTATCTGCCCAATGACAGATGGGGGAATGTTTAGAAAACCAGTCATGGTTTTTGCAATAGTTTGGGGATGCTAGTGGATCAGACATTGCTTATTTCTTATTTCTCATGAAAAACTGGGTGCTATATGAAGCTGGGATGTTTCAAACTTTCTAGTCCCATGTCTGAAATACAAATGTAAGTCTGAGTAGTAGAAATAGTGACGCTTGCATTAATGAATCCATAAAGATAATTAGAAAGTGTAGAAATATATTAGTTCCTTCCTGTTTTTGAATGATTGGGTTACCCTTATGTTTAGAATTTGAACTTGATTTACAGCACCAATGGAGTGCGGAACCACCAACACCCGCCAGCATTAAATCTACCATCTCGGATCTGTGGTCTTCAAAGCAATTGAGAGATGTTGAGAGGAACAGTCAGAGAGCTTAAAAAAGTCTTAAAAAGGCCAAACCTCTAATCTTCAGAGACAGGATATGTGTCCTGGGCTTCCGTAGGTTGGGCTCAACTTTATTGTTGTTTATTGTCGCCCATAAACTCCTGATGATCTTTGGGCCTGTGAGTTCCTCATAAAATCTCATTTAAATCCCTCAGGAATGTGTGGAGCAGGTCATCATGGGCTTCGTCCAGCCTTCTTCTCGATCTGAAGGTAAGAAGACACCTTTCAGCGAGACAGCTTTACAACCCCCACCACCATCATTCCAGAAAATGAGAGTTTAAGCTGTCTCATGGATTCCATTCCTGTTTATCCTTAGCGCTGCATGTCGGACTCCATTGATCCAGAACCTGAGGAGGCACCGTTTGTCTGTGCATCTGCGCTCGAAGAAAGCGTCAAACATGGCCGGATTGTTTACCTCCACGCATTGTTGCGCTGCTTTGTGCGTCAGGCTGGTCTTGCTTGGCTGCCACTGGTTGGGCATCAGAGGCCATATATGGAATCTGGCTTTCCCACATAAATGTTTGTTTGCGTAAACACATTGGCACAAGGCGTTAAATGGGATACAATTAATCTCTCCTATTGAGCCATAGGATAATTAATTCAGTTACATCAAAACATTTTAGAGTAGTTGAACTGTAACACATAGTTGTAGCCTGTCCAACTTTCTCACCAGATTTGATGGTTTAAAAATGTTTTGTTTTAAAAAAAAAATTTTCATAGCTTAGAAGATATAAAAAAACGTTTCAGCTTTGTTTTATAAAAGTATCAGCTTTGCCTCAGATGTTTTTCCTATAATTCATTCCAAAGAGAAACAAAAACAACAACAATTGACACAATTGTTGCCATACAAAGTACAAATTTGTACAAATCTACAATAAATGTGGATAGTGCAGCTCATATAATTTGGTCTTGAATGAGTTTCGATTGAAAATCTGACTTTTGATTATAGAGTTTACTATCTTGGTAAATCTTGGTACAGTTTTGACATTGTTGAGATCTTTATAAAACTCAAGAGGAGACATGTTTATTTCTCAGGAGAAGAATAAATCTGAGACTTTGAGCAAACCTCCATTTTTCTTCTCCGTTTGGTCTCATTCCTGTCTGGGAGAAGTAATTGAGAAACTGAAGACATCTCATTTGTGATTTTCCTTTCCTCTGGGAATCCCTGGATTCCATCATGAGAACATGTCTTCACTTCGGATGTGTTTGTATTATATAGTCAGACGTCTTGGACTTTTCTACATGGTTCTGTTTTTGTAGGTTTGGTTTTAATGTCTGCCACAGTGATTTTTCCTTGTTGCAGGAATGAAAAACAGGGAGTATTTCATCAGTAGGAGCTTAATGGAGATGTTATCTTGATAATTCGGCCGATATGGCACAGGCAGGGAGTATGTCTGTGTGTTTTTAAGCATGAAACCCTCATTCATCAATCTTGGGGGTCATTTTGGTACAGTTTTTGAAGTTATGGATCAGATATGATAGAAACAGTCATTAGGAGCCACTCTCACTTTTTGTTTGACTGTTCCAGGAGGGTCCACAGAGAAAAGAACTGACATTTTTAGCTTGAACAAATGAGGTATTTTAAGTATTGCTGCCCATTTTTGTTTTTGGTTCATCATTGGGTGAAGAATGACAGTTCCTCCGTGTGGGCAGTTCCTGCAAAGTGGACCAGACTTTGGGTCTATAATACTGAGACCCCATCGCCCCTCTTTGTAGGTTCTAGAACTTCGGCTGTCCTATAATGAGCTTAGAGTTCTGGAATTGTCATCCCACAGGTTCAGAATTTCAGATGTTTGTAGTTTAATCATTGTTCATGCCGAGCATAGAGAAGTATGTGGCTTGGTAGGAGAGATAGAGGCTTTTCAGTCATATAAAAATTTAAATTGGAGTCTCCAGGAGATCCCATGGGCTGTCAATCAGATCTAATGACTATGCTTATTAGAACTCATGCCGAGATTTGAGAGCTCTTGAAAACTCCAGACAATTATGACATCATTACCACTTACCATAAGAGGCTTGTGCTTTTGGGATTGTGAGAGGTTTATGAAAAGACAGATCATTAGAAAATGTATTAAATAATACTATAAATAATATTGCGGCTCTGTTGTGGTTTTTATTGTTTGTATTCTCAGTTTGGTTTTACACACATGTTGACAGCTACAAGAATGACAGATTTAAGATTGATTAAAATCAAATCCCAGGTTTACATTTAAAAGGAAATGATTACATGAATTTAATCCAAATATGTTCTGTTTTTATAAAACATTTCCAAGTTTTTGCATAATAATTTTCAAATAATGTTTACCTGCTTTAGCCAGAGAAAGACACAGTGATCTTCAGGGCCAAACCAAGTGCATTGTGGGTAAAAAGTTAGTAGAACACACAGAGGTTTTGTTTGGAAAGAATAATGTTTTATTATGCATTTTCTATTGCAGGCTACAATTGTACTAAAACCAATATTTGAAGCGTTTTGCCTTATGAAATGTTAGTAGTACTAACAGTAGTGCACTACCACTGTTGTCATTTTGGAAATTAAATCAATAATTAAATTAATAAAAATGTCTTCTGACAGTCTAATAAAATGAGTCATAGAAAGAGATGTTAATCGTGGCTGATGTTCCATTTTGTTTGTTAGTCTGGAACTGGAATATCAAGTCAAGCACAATGCATTGTGGGATACAATATATAGTGTGGAATGTCCTGTTGTATACTGCACACTTTGGCAAATGTAGAAGGTCATCCAAGTATTTTAAGCATGCAGAAAATGCACAATGCATGAAATACATAGTACGGTATTCATCTATTCTCAACGCAGCCGTACCGCAGCAGGTTGTTATCAACCCAAAAGGTCAAATCTCTTCCAACATTAGGCTTTCAAAGACACTGTTTGACCACAGAAACACCCAACCTCACTGTTCACTGGTCATTTTTTAAGATCACATAATAATTCCTCTGTAGAGAGCTCTCAGTGCCCTACATCATGTATTGAGTGAATCCGTTCCAAAATTTCTGTCACACATTTAGTGATTTAGAGGTCGGCAGTGTTTGGTTTCTGTGATTTACTTTACACATCTGTTAGTACACACTTACTTCAAATGACTAATGAACTCCCCTGCGTGGGAAGGAAGTATTTGCTTTATGGTCAAAGAGAAAACACTGATAGCGACTAGTTAGTTAGGGTTAAAAGTGTTTATCTTGAAGCGAGAACATGCATCAAAACAGGCACTTATGAATGTGGATCAGAAGCTACAGTTCTGGACCACAGCCAGAAACATCATAAAAGACCCTAAAAACTTAGACCGATATAGTATAGATGTATAAAGGAGAACACTTAGGGTTTATATATTATAAGTTAGTGTCAGAAAAAAGTCGTTTCACAGGACAGTTGTAGCATGTCTAGAATAGGAACACCATACTGCAAAAGTCATTATGTAATATATCATATTGTTATATAATAAAACCTTATTCTACACTATTTCTCATATGCAAACTTCAGATCATACCTGAGCCATGCCAAAATAACAGATCACTATGTTTATTTACTTTCCTTATATGTAATATGCATAAATATCCTTTAGAGATATTTAATAAAAAAGATTTATTTTATTTGAGATTTATAAATAATATAAATAAATAAAATGTATGTAATTGATGGATACGAATGTAATGTTGTTGCCCAGCAGATCATGCCGTTTTTTCTGAAAGACTTTTTAATTGGTGTAAATTAAAAGTTAAGTTTAAGTTAAATTGAACTTAAGTTCAAATTACTTTAAACTTTATTTTTAAAGTGCTTTCAAATTTTATACCATTAATATTAAAATCTCAAATGTTATATAGACATTTTCCCAGTTTGTGAAGGTTGGAGTAAAATTGCTCCGCTTTATAGCCTATTGTGAACGTAGCCTTTAAAGATAACATGCTAGTATGTTTATGTGTTGCAGAATTTATAGTCACAATAACAAATGATAAATTCTGAAATGTTATTGTGTGTCAAAGCTGTTTGCCATTTCATTAGAAAACCTGCCAAAACAGACAGTAATGTCTCACACTTTGTTAAAGTACTGAAGACAGAAACATTGTTCAGTCTTTTAATAGAGTCACAGTATTTGACCTAAGAGAGTTAAATCACATATCAGGATTATCACATGGTGACAAATCACAACTCTACAACATCTGTGTTCTAATCCCCAATGACCCCTCAGATTCCAGCCCCCCTTATCAACACCTTACTACACAATCACATTTTTTACACAAATTCATATTATACTGAATCATATACCATTACTAATATTATTATTATTATTATTAAAATGGCATTATTACTAAAAACAAATCACACTGTAAGGAAAAACTCTTAAAATTAAAATACAATACATATAAATGAAATACAATTAATGTTAAAATGGTTTGGTAATTGCACTCTTTAGAATGTCAGAAGTTTACATATAGTTTACAATACAGAAGTTTATAATAATTCATTTTTATGATGAATTTTCATACTGTAACACTCAAAGTCTAGGACAAAGGTAAAACAATCCAGTTTACAGTAGCGAAAATCAGTGAAGTTCTGCTAAAAAGTTTAATTTAACAATCATGCAGCGAAAAGGACACAAAAATACCACAACACTTAACGATAATATGTGTCATTTGATTGAATTTAAATCTTTCTCCAATCTATGAATAGAAAACAGCTCTATTTCATCAGATAATGCGGTGTAGCGTGTTTGACGCATGTCTCCCAATCTCTCACTGCTGTGGGAGTGACTGTGTTGTGGTTTGGTGAGCTGATTGAATGATGTATGTTTTCTCTTAGCGGTGGCAAGTGGCTTTAACCCCATCTGCCTCATCTGGTTTGTTTATTATCTTCGACCGCCGACATACGCTAAGAGAACACGATACCGGCCGAAAGGCTGTGAGAGGTTTACTGATATTTGTGCACTGTTGGACGTTAACAGATGGATAGGTCATTCGCTGTGTAAAATTACACATTTAATACCCCGACTCAACATTAGATAGAGTGATAAGAGGCAAGTCTTCAGAATAATCCTTCGCTGTACCAGACCTCAATGTAACTGCCAGAGTCATTTCCTCCTTATTAGCGGCTGTAAGCAGCCAGAAAATGTGTTTTGTCTGAAGGCCTGGTTGAAAATCTTTCATACAAAGGAAAAATTAATTGGCTTACAGTTTCAATTGGCAGTGGGTTGAAAATAACATCATCGTATGGCGCTCAAACGTGGCTGTAAAAACATGAATGATGTGTACAATTATGCCAGAAGCTTTCGGGCGATTTAGAAATAATAAACTGTGAAATTAAAAACTTGGTCAGTGATTATGGGTTGAGAAAAAACAAAGTTCTGGATGTTTGTTACGAACGAGATTGTGGACCTTCTGGATTTTCACAGATGAACTCACAATAGAACTGGTCTCTGGACTGTGTTTGTATAGCTCTTACATTTTCTTTAGGCTCACACAAGCGTCTTAGAGTAACCACAGGTGTGATTCATCACATTAACTATGAACTTGTTTCAATAGACCCCTAAAACCAGACCTTTGAATGTGGCACAAAGCCTGGTACTTTTTACAGCTTAAGCCTTTGGCCAAGAGCCATCCACTCATGGAGGAATTAAAGTCGGCCAATCAGACAACCAGAAAATGTACAGGTGCAAAAACACTATATCCGTTGTTTTTATCATTTAGGACCTAGCAAACATCTGTTTACGAAATCACATTCTTTTTTCCACTTTTTAAACTTGTGCACATTATTTTTGGAATTAAGTGTATAAAGTGTCATTTTTATAATCAAGAACGCAAAGTGTTCGTTTTTCGCTCTACTATCCCAAAACTGCAGTAATTCATGAGACTTTATTCTCCAATGATTTCCAAGGTAGATCATGAAAAGTGAAAAGCAGTATTGACAACTAATGTTTATGGTGTGTCTCTGACCTTCTCTCTCCAGGCACTCAGAAGGTCACGTCAGGAGATTAGAAGTTTCTCTCAGAGAAGAGAGCTTTGCCAATATCTGACTCTTAGCTGCCTCAAGAACCTTCTAGAAGATCAGTCTGACTTTAAAGAAATGAAGATCACGTTTCAGAGTCTCATATCTCATGCTTTCAGACAGAAACACACACACACACTGTGATAACACCTTGGTGATCTACAATGTGTTTGCATTACTGACATATTCTTTTTTGCTGTTCTGTAATTAAAAAGGAATATTATAAACAGATATTTATGGAACAGAAAATTAACCATTTTAACTTCTTATGACTTGATTTTAGTATCATAATATTTATGTTATTGTTGTATTGTCTGCGTTTTGTATACAAATATGAACCGCAGTTTCAGGAATGGGAAAAACAAGGAAAGGTTGCAATTTAGGTTGATTTAGCTCGGAGCCGAATTTATCACTCGGTTCATCTTTGGCGTGGATTTGTTTTTTCATCTTCTAAGAAAGAATGTGTTTTCGTAAATCAAACGGCTTGGAACCGGCGTTATGCTATCTTGCTCTTTCAACTTTTAATTCGTTTTCTGATTTTGAGCAACAATGCAAAAACACTCGCAATCACGTTTTTGGAGTCTCTGATTATAATAACGTGGTCCGTTTTGACGATCTCCACCTGATAGTGACGTTATTCCTTGCAGGCCGTCCTTGGGCCTCTTCTGCTCCTTTGTGTAGCTTGAGGGTTGTGAGTTCATATAGTTTTCCTAAGTGTGAACACAACGAAGAGATCAGATACACTTACATTACATCACTGCATTTAAAATAGCAGTACCGATGTTTAACTAATACTTCCAGATTGTAATAGAAGCTGCTTTATGGTCCCACTTGTTTCCACGTCTCAACAAGGCTATTTGTCTTAGCTAAGTGGTTGTCAGTGTCGCCCACTCAAACCCGGTTTATTTGGGATTTGCAAATGAACTTATGATCCGGATTAAACAGGACATTCTGTGATTCTGGACCCCAGTCAACTCCAGCAGAGCAGATATCTGCCCATAAACCACAAGCAGAACATATAGTATGTCAACATGTTCTTGCTTTACTAGTTATTACTGTCAAAGTAAATTATTAATTGATTGCGTTGTGCCTTTAACCCTCTTTTACTGTGAGGTGTGGTGGGCCTGCAGGGATTGTGGGTGTGGAAGAAGCTGAAACAAAGCAAAAGATGTTTTCAAATTATGTTTAATTGTAGGACAAAGGTCTGTTGATGTTGGCCGGTCTCACTTTGAGAAACAGATTGTGAACTTTCCGCATGAACTCTCAGAAAACTCACAGAAAGTAATTGTGGTCACCTTACACTCGCTCTACAGTAGCTCTGGCAAACCCAGCAGAGGAGCATTTGAAACGTGACTGGTACCATGGTAACGTTATTGTGGTAAAATCACAGGTACTTTGCCGCAAAATTTGTCTGCTTTCTCTCTGTTCAGTATCAGGGGGCGGAGAGGATTATGGGATTGCTGCTGGTCACTCAGGCGTGTCTGTACGCAGTGATCTGGGTGGTATGGGATGAGGGTGAGCAGGCAAAGATCTGTTTTACGCAACTCCATGCGTACCGCACACACAATACGGCTTCTGTCTGACACATCTGTACATCTGTGGAGCTATTCCTCCAGACTGTTAACACTCCAGTCAGCACGTAAACTGCTGATAACTCTCAGAACTCAAACTCAGAACTTGATCTGTTTATGCATCAAAAATATTGTTTTGAACTACATTTTGCTTATAAAAACAGTGTTTATTCCAATTGATGTAGTCGCTAACCAATGTTTTAAATCATACTTATAATTCTTTACCTAATATGAATATACTACAGCCATATTTGACTAAATTATATTGTAACCAGCACACACACACACAGATAAAGGTTTCCCTTTTGTTCATGTGAGACAATGCATACTGGTGGTATCTTGTGTTTGTTCATCAGTCATTTCCTCTATATGGTCTAGAAAGATTGTTGTTTATGCCAAATGATGATCTGTGTGAGACAAACAGGAAACAAACTATAGATAATGAGTCTTTTTACTATAACCTCACCAGTTGAGTTGAGGTTGATCTTTCATTTTGATAATTTTTTTGAAATAGCTTTTGTTAAGTAACCTATTTTGTCAAAGCAGACAGTTTGAGTTTTTTAATCTTTTGGCTTGTCATTCTGGTTTCACATTAGGGCAAAATTTAAATTTAAATGTGTAAATTTGTTATTTTAAACAACAGCCCAGGAGACAACATGGAACAAACCGTATGGACACTTATTCATTATAGAGTGTACTTATAGATTCCTCAGTGTTATACAATGTCTTTCAAACATATCTATCTAACACATGACTTGTAAATAAAATGAGCTAATGAGCATTATTCATGCTGAATAGTCAAGCCAGTATTGTCAAGTGTTTTGAAACAATGGGCTTTGTGAAAAGTCCTATATGAATAAAACTGACTTAAAATAACTATGGAAATCAACATGTACTTTCAATTACTTTGGTTACTCTCAGTGGTCATATTTGCACCTTATTGACTTTGAACTTGAATCCTTTGAAAACCGAAAACAGAGGCTGTGGTCTTGGGAATAACTGGATTTTTTATATGGTTTTTGTTCTCGGATCATGAGGCAGCTTTGTGAGTTATCCAGAAGTGATTATCAGGGGTCTGACTCATGAACTCATGGCTCTGACTGAAGTTCAGTGTTCATTTAACCTACTGGCTTTTCTCTTTGTGAGAACATCAACCAGTCAGGGTGTGGAAAGCTGAACGTTTTTGAGACAGAAGCAGTTCATCAATAATAAAACGCTTCTGTCAAACTGTGTTTTTCACATGCTGCTTCATCACAAAATGAAAAACAGAAGTTGTATGAGGCTAAATAAAGGCCAGTTTTCTTGGTCAGCAGCATATGTTGAGTTTTAGTTGTTGATCTCCCTCTGGTTTTAACCATCATTGGTCAACCAGGTTCACCAGCATAGTTTTACTGGACCACTAGCAAGACCAGCTCCAAACCAATATTAACCAGCCTGGACCAGCATCAATGCTCAATTATGGACCAGTGAGCCAGTGCAGGGCTGCCAGGGGCCTTCAAAGTCTTCCTCAAACCAAGCTTTACATTGGGGCCCTATGAATCCTGAAATTATGATATCCAACTGGACCTCTCAGAAGGTTTAATAATCACTGCTCACCACCATCTAACCGTCATCTGGAGTATATTTTTTTGGTCGTTTGAGGTAACATGGATCTTCCTGCTCACAATACACCGGAAAGGCAAACATTTACAAACTGACAATCAGCCCACGATACTCCAGATCATCAGCATTCCTCGTTTACCGTAACCCGCACGCATGAGAGTCCAATCATGCCGTATTTTCACGTTTTAAGTCCCAGTCGACGCGCATGCCGGAACGGTGTTTTCTGTCCATCTCTGAGCGATGCCAGTTAAAACAGCAGGATCCCATAAAACCGGATGAAGGGATTAAATGTTGACAGGTCTGACCAGAGAAGTTCACATTCTCCAGAGTGGATGGACAGGTCCTCTCCGATCTGCTGCCGGCTGCAGGGTATCGTTGATTCAAACCCACACAGCAAAAGCCTCTCCCGGGACTCAGATCAGCTCTTTTTCTCTCTCTGGTCCTTCATGCTTGGATGACTGTGTGCAACGTACCGTAAACCATACTGTATGTAGTTTCACTGTTTAAGTTGGCAACGTCAATGTATCTTGCCGACTGACTCCTTCAGGAAAGCCCGGCTAATAGTCACAGAAAAAAATAGAAATTCGAGATCAAAATAATCATTTAAGAAATTTCCTGTGATGTACAAAAATTTGGATTAAGTTCTTTCATTCACTGTTAATCTTGCTTTTAAAGACCAGCTATGAGTTGCTATACTGAATAATGCTGCTTAGACCAGTATGAGTTCCCAGACTTGATAATGGTGGTTTTGTGATGGTCTAGCAGGTGGAC
>JAZGTK010001789.1:0-36149 GCA_036877625.1 Ambastaia sidthimunki | reverse complement strand
AAAAAGCATTTCGGTTGAGTAAAGTGTAAACAGGTGTGCACACGCTGACGGAGTCACTTCTACTTCTACTCAAATGATCCAGATCAGCCCTCATTTGTCAAACTCTCACAGGCCCACAGACTTCACTGCTTCGTGATATTTTACAGTGCATAAGTGTTCATTTCGTAAGTGCATCACTGGCAGTAACCGCAGGACATTGACAACTCCAGTGACCACGCCACAGCCTTCACGATCTGCCACAAGCCAAATTAAAATGTCTATAGCAATTAGAGAGCTCTTGCTATTGAAAGCACTTGATAACATGGTTGCCAGACACCCACAGGCATCTGCCACAGGGAAATGGTGTGTGAGCTTTTTTGGAAATAAGAGATCAATATGTCGCACGGCAGTCGCGTCTCCTCGCGTGTTTGGTCTTAAAAACACGAAATTCAAATGCCAGGACTGTTGTGATTTTGGTATTTTGTACCGAATGACTTTCATTTCAGCAAAGCTAATGCTGTAAGGTGCAGAAGAAGATAAGAAATGCTATTGCATTTCCAATGTAGCCTTACTTTACGTTTGCCTCGTTTTCTCCTAGAATAATAACAGCTAGCGGCCGGGATTTGCCAGTTATCAGGTATCATTAAATACGTTCAGGCGGCTTAGAGTGCTTGTGCTTGGACCACTCAACATTTTAGTACTTTTGGGGTTCATTTGAATGAACACTGATATGTTTTCCAATGAAGCACAAGAACACCACTTTTCTGTCCATTAAAACATTATTGCTCCTCCTATACCACACCTAAACGCCAAGACAGCCCACCACTGGCGTACCGGACGCCCACACAAACCCAGTGATCTGAAAAGACCCTGACCTTCACAGCGCCCCCTCACGCCATTATAAGGCAATTATATAACAAGTACAAGTGCACATCTAGAACAGATGTACTCTGCATAAAGGCTGCAAATATTCTACTTAAGAGAAACTGCTCATAACATCCGTGTCTTGTCTCTATCAAACTGCAACAAATGCTCATTCATGACATCATCACTTGTGGGCGTGGCCCATATCTGGCGCCAACTGATAATGGCTGCTGATGACAAACAGCTTAAAAATGAAATGTGACATGCAGTACAGCCAGCTTCAGATCGTGAGGCTTGCGGACAGGCATGTTTTGATGACACATTTCCGCTCGTCTGGCTCAGTGCCATTAGTGCAGTTGGTAATTCCAGATGCCAGTTCCTGTGGCCTCTCACACTCAGGGCTACTCCGACAGGGCTCTTGAACCTGTGGTAAAGAACACACTTGAAAACAAGCACCACTACAGCTCTGTACCAGGTCCATTATATAAGTCTGCGGTCCAATCTTTACATTACGGTCTTATAGAGACTAGGCTGCTATTGAGCGGTTTGGATAGCATAGTCCGGAAGGGATAATTAACTGAGAGAGATGGAGAGAGAAATGCAGAAATTAGATGGTGTTACAAAGAGCTGCAGCCTTTCTCAAAACCCCTTCCCTCATCATAGTATAAACCACACAAATCTCTGGGGCCCGATGGTGCGTTTGCATTCAGCCTTCATCATCGAAGAGTGTTAATTACGACCACACTTGCGCCTTTCCTTGCTAATATTATCCCTCCCATCTGAGGCATTGTACTTCTATGAGTTTGTTCACACAAAAATAAAAATTCAGTCACTGTTAACTCCTATGTTATTTTTGCTTCTTTGAAACACAAAAGAAGACGTTTGGAAGTCCAAACCACATTTTTTTCCATATAATGAAAGTGGATGGGGACTAGGGACAGCCGTGGTCACCATTTGCTTTCATTGGATGGAAGTGCAGGATATTCTGTTATAAATAACTTCTCTTGTGTCCCATGCAAGAAGAAAGTCATACGGGTTTAAAACAACATAAGCAAGAGTAAATCGCTTTTAGATGAACTATCACTTAAAAATACCTCTATGTTTGTAAAAGAGAACTAGCGGAATATACTAGAATATACAGTATTCACTAATTTGTCTCTCGCTTGTTTTATCAACCAGGTTTCAGATATGGCTAATGCCAAGAAAAATGGTTCCAAAAACAAGTCACTATTGCCGCCAAAGATCCACATATAGCATCGAAAAAAATGCTAACTCCATTTAAAACCTCAATAGTGAGAGGAGAGTAGCAAAGGTCATGTTTCTCTCTCATTAGTCCCAATGCGTCAGTCCAATGCACAAGCTCCTGCCTAATGTGACATATCAAGAGGACGACCGGTAGCTGCCTCTGTTTTCCAGACCTGACCTTGACCCCAGACAGCAGACAGCACGCTGGGCGTCTGCCCTCTTCTTGTGAGCCGGGCTCTAGCCATGCAGCCTGCAGATGCTTGTGTTTAGAAAGACAGGCTGCTAATGGACAGCATCCAAAAAGACTCAGTGAGCTGGTTAATCACAACCAGATTTGCAGCATTAAGATGGAAAACCCAAACTCTGAGCTCGTAAACTTAACGGCTCTCCAATCTGTCTGTCCCTGTTTGTCTGAGTGTATGAGAATGTGTCTCACTGGCTCATTGTGATGTTTAGTGCTATTAAAAACGCAACAATCCGTGACCTTCATGTCACTTGCATTCAAAAGCTAAGCGTAGTACATGGGCGGAGCTCACGAAACCTGTCCCAGTCTGATTTAATGCCAAAAAACAAAATGAGAAAAATAAAATATATATATAAAATTAAGAAAAAAGTCTTTGAGATCATTATTTAAAACAATGGAAATGAAAAAATACTCAAGTAAAATGAAAGTATTTCAAATAGTATTCCAAATTTGCCAGCTAACAGGAAACATTCTCAGAACGTTGGCTAAAATTCTCTAAAGGTTTTCTCAAAGTTATCAAAAAAGGTATTGCGGTAGCGTTTCCACGTACATCATAAATATAAAAAATTTTATTAATGTAACTGTAACTTTGTACAGCACTCACGTTATTGCCTATATACGAAGAATCGCTTTATTGTTTTTCTCACCTTGTGAAGGCATCTGCTAAATGCCAAAATGTAAATCTAAAAGACCAAACACATAAAAACATTGTGCCTTGTTCTTAGGCATGATATTTCATATATCATGCCTCATCTAATTTCTTTGATTTTTAGAATTTATTGTGACTTGGAATTTGTGAGTCAAGCACACATTTAAAGGCTAATAGTTATACAGAGCTTAGAAATGTCTTACCTTTAAAGGGTCAATCCACAGAGAAGGTGTTTCACAGGGGGAGATCAGACCGGAAAAAGAAAGAGAAAACATTATTTGATGCCCTTTCACATGAAAGGTTACAGAGTGAAAGCAGCATGCTACGCTTCCTAATCCTCCCATGTAACCATAAATGACTTAAGTCATACATAACCCCAGCCTACAGGAAATTAAACAGTCGTCTTGATCTTGTACTCTGAGGTACCCCAAGGAGATATCTTTCATGTAAAATCCGTGGTAATAAATCACCCGGTAACAGAAGTGAAAACAGTGAACATGGCTTTCGAGCAAAGTAATCACATAATCACATTTATCGCCAACCCGATAAAAGGAACGGCCTAATCAACCATGACAGATGAAATATTTAAAGTATATAAAGTCTTTCAAAGTTTGAAGGGTATAGTTATGGTTTTATTGTCACCTATTGCTTTAAAACTCCGCAGAAATAGTACCGGCTGTTTGCCCGTAATTAAATTTGTGCTGGCTTAAAAGATTAGCAGCATTTCGGCCTACGTCCCATCCTTTAGCCCTGAAGTCACATGATCATCAGACCCGTGACCGCTGAAACAGATCTGTTGTTATTTTGGGACTGTACATCTGCAATTGAATATGTAAAAGCAATTTCAAATGTGAGTAAGGCTAACCCATGCTAAACTTGTCACCACAGTGCTGGAGTGTTGTAGGTGGTTGCCAGGGCATTGCTTTGCAGTTGCTAAGGTGATCTGTGTGGTTGCTATGTGATTAATTACTAGCCCAACCAAAAAATCTTATTGATTGTATAGTATAATATGCGGCTCCCAGATATTGCACCTTTAATGTAACCTTAGCAAGCACCATAAAGCAGAGAATAAGCCAATAAGCTAAAGCTCTTCTTTCAGTATGAACTGGATTAACAAACAACATTTCATCAGACCAGTTAATTTGGCTAGAAAGACTTTTATTCAAAGAACTGAATCAGTTACCCAACACACATGAACAGAAGAAGTCTAGGCCAAGTAAAACAGTGAATGAACAACAGTGAACAGAGAGAAACCAGAGGCCCAACACCCATCACACAGCACACAGAGCATTCCAGCCGACAGCGCCACAAAGCACTTCCTCATTCATCTAATGAAGTTAGAATGAATGGAGGACCAAGAGCGTACCCATGCAGAAGACCGGGGGCGAGAAGGAAAGCATAACTAGACCATCAAGAGACTTTTTCAGAACAGCAGGTCCTAATGAATGTGAGGGGTGAACAGGTTCGTGTGGGAAAGTTATTCATATAACTCCGTACACAGGCTGTAATTAGTGCAGTGATTGTGAATATGTGCAGTGCAGAGAGCAGATGAGAAAGTTCATGTGATAACACATCTTTCTACCTCCTCATGGGATCCTAGAACGTTTTCAGCCAATCACCTGGGCTTTACACATGTGAGTAATCACTTGGGGGAAACAGGAAAATGATGTCATCATAACGCTAATTGGCTGATGTCAGTTCAAGAACACACAGTCCCAAAGCCTGGTAGAACATCTACTATAATATAATGAAGTATCAGTCATATATTAATTGCAAGCAAACAACGTTCATTAATTTAAAAAAGCAGATAATTTTGCATGGCTGTTAATAAAGAAAGCTGTTTTTTTAACAGTGCAGTTACAACATCTTTCAGAAGAAACTAAGAGGGCCATGCTAACCAGCTAAACCCTTGGTCGTGACGCAAAACAATAGAGAATCCACTCATAGAGAAGATGAGGGTAATAAAAAACACTTTCCTCTTTGTTATTCATATTGCCATTTTAAACAGTGCCGGAGTATGAAGATAAAGAGTCTTTTCAGAAACCCGGCCCTTTAAAAGATTTCAATTGTAATTCAGGACCGTGGCCCTGTAAAGGCTCAGAGAAACCCTCCATTCAAAGAAGAGGGAGATGAGGACATTGGATCAGGATAAAAGGCCTCCTCGAACAGATCTAACCCCACTCTTGCCTACTCGGATACAGAAAAATCTCAGAGCAGATCGAGAAGCTGCACCAGAATTGGATGGCCTGTGTTTTTGGAGTGGGCCGTAGCAAGACATGAGACACGCTTCACTCTAATAGTTCATTCTGACAGCTGAAGACCCAGGACTCGGACCACAAGCATCAATCCACGTTGACTGCTAAACCATCTTTTCTCAAAATAGGCCACCATATGTTGAGCCCAAACTGGAGTGCGATACATCAAGGGAACACTTCTCACAACACTGCTGACTTCCACAAACAAACTGTGAACAAAACAAAATCTGTAACTCCACACTAATACGCTGCTGGGTAGATGAATCAATGTGGACGTCTGGGTGAACGCTTGTTTCTCAGAAGAGAAACCTTGGAAAATATGCAATTTTGGCAGAAAAACCTAGACAGTAGGGAGGAGGGGGGAGGATAGTTCACAGGTGTAACAAAAAAATATGTAAATCAAAAGAAGAAAAATAACACTCAAAGCTGTTCGAATCAACTATCTGGCAAACACACTATAAAATATAAGCTAACAATGTCATTATAGTCAAGCTACACGAAATAAACGAAATCTCTGCTGTGCCACAGTAATGCCACAATGCTTCTATCACGCAGTACCAGAAGGTTTATTGAAACAGCAAACAATGAAAACCGCAGAGGTAGTGCTTTATGAGAGCGCCACGAATGAGCACCCTGTAAGTCTGGAATAAAACACTGTTTCTGCTGTCAACAAAAGCAATCTGAACCTGCTCACTAAACTTCCTCTGTTTATCCCTGACGCTGTTCTGAAACAGTGCCAGCTCCTCTATTGACCAGACAGAAAACAGGTACAGCCACACGCTGCTTAGAGCAATATATAACGGCTCTCGAATCTGATTACATGAGCCATGTGCATAGAAACCGAAACCATTGTAAAACAGCCAATATCCGCACGTATCTGAGCACATGTCTGCTGAATCTGAAGTTGCCTGGAAACTGTAAACAGCTTACAGTTAAAAAAGAAACCAACTGGTAAACATATTGTTTTATTATTATTAAGAAAATTATTTATTGAACATTGGTCTCTTTCATTATTTTGATGTTGCCACTATTGTTATTATGATTAGAAAACTTCGGTTGGCAATTAATTGTCATACAAATAATAGCAATTAATGGATTAATAACCTAATTGATAAAATAAATAGAAAAATAGCTCATCTTTTTCTCTGTCTTTAGGTTTGCACTGTATATTGTATGTGAACTGAAAACTGTCAAAATTAAAAACTGTCATTTCCTTTGTCTTTATTTGCACTGAACTATTTCCAATTATCCTGCTGTAATTATTATTGGCTTCCTATTCAACAAACAGGACCTCAGCAATACAAACTTGGAACATGTTCAGAGAGTCAACAGTTAGTGCATTCACCCCAGCAGTGGATAATCTTGGTCTTTTAAATGTGCAGTCAATAAACAGCAAAATAACACCTCCTGCCTTAGACGGTCTCATTTGGAAGTCTTACACCACACAAGAAGCAACAAAATGATTTCAGATAGGAGAGAGGCACTAATTAGTTATCATGATTAATAATCAGCTCTGTGAATATAGAGGGGAAGGGACAGAGAGTTATCAGCGGAGCTCGTCTGACTTCTGTCCAGAATGCTTTTGATAGAAGTGTGCTACTCTGGCACTATAGCATCTCAATTATTAATAAACCCAAAGTGTCAAAATAAAAAGGTTCACGAACGCCAGAGTAAAAAAAGAAGACTGCATCAAATATGAACACTTTAAAGGGATAGTTCACCCCAAAATGAGTTTTTTGTGTCCATACGATGAAAGTCACTCAATGGGTGCCACTGTGGTTTGGTTTCCAACGTACTTTAAAATATCATCTTTTATGTTTCTTAGAGGCATAAAGTTATACAGGTTTGTCATGGCATAAGGATGAGTAAATGATGGAAGAATTTTTATTTTGGGGCAAATTATTCCTTTAATCAATGTAAAAGCCTGAGGAGAGGAACAATAAATGCTAACCAAAACTCTTGACTGGCACTAACATGTTTAATAAGTTAAAAGACAAACAAAAAGTTGTGTGTCAGTTTTTTTGTTGGAATTTATGACGGGCTAATTAAAGAGACTTTCTGCTAATTCGGCAATCATAAACTTCTAATTATGATCTTTTGTTACCACCCAAAAAAAAGCACAACTATGAAATCATCTGAAAAATATCCCAATCATTCCTGTCTCTTTAAGCCTCATAGATTAGGGTAATGTGGGCTCTTTAAATAGGCCTGTGCCAATGAATTTCATTCTTCAAGTCACTTACCCAAAACAGTATACTCAACAGACTGCCAGTGGCCTAATGAACACACTCTGTCTTACTTATCTTAAGCCACGATCCTTCTCACACTCCAATAGCTCTATGTTAATTAATGTTTATCTTTCTATTATGTAGACATGAGTAAAACGGGTCATTTTTGAAGCTGATACATGGCATATATGAAGCACAGGTCAACGTCACTTACAAAGGCTTCCTGAAGAACATCAACAACCTGGAAAAGCCTCTAAAACAAATCACAGTCTTAACTCGTTAAAATACAATTAATTTTATAAAGTCAGGAACATTGCTTTCATCTTTGTTTTCCCAAATACAATATTGCCATTAAACTAACAGTCTACATTCCCAATTCCCATTACAACAATTAGTTTCAGATCTCTGCTCTGATTGGTCTAACAGCCATGTACACCATTTACTTTCATGGAAAAGAGCATCCTAGACATTATACTAGATCAGTGGATCTCACTTTTTTACTTCCAGCCCCCACAACAATATTTGAAAACATCACAATTTCCACCCAGTAAAATATTGTAAAGCTTAAACCAGAAACGTATGTCCATTGTAAAAATAGCCAAACAATAAGAAATGTCTTGATTTTTAGTTGTTTTTAGCTTCTTTTCATGTTTGTTTTTAGGTCATTTGAGAACATTTGGTTGAGGTCTCCTAGTGAGCCCTGGCCCCTCGGTTGAGAAATCTTGTCCTAGATCATTTATGTTCAATGCAAGTGAGAAATCACAGGGGTTTAAAACAGCCTAAGTTAATGATGACAGAACTGTAATTTGTCTCTTCACCATCTACTGTGGTAAACGTGTGACCCTGCGCTCTAAATCACGCAAAAGAACTGAGTGACTTTGAGAACTCAAACAACAGCAGTTTTAAATTTGCAAAATATTTTTGAAGAGAGAGAAATGAAACCGTTGTTTCTTTGATGGATGAAAGCGATCGTGCTCACCGCTCTACTAAAGTTTGTTTAGTTGAGGAACTTGGCGTACAATGACGGAACTAAAGTCAACAGAGAGAGAATACTGAATTACAAAGGCAAGAAATGAACTCGCGCAATGCCCCACTGCGAGCCCACAGGAAGGTGCTCACTCCAGCTTTTGTCAACACCGCAACCTGAGCATGATGAAAATTGCTGATTCTGTCTTATCATATTAAAAAATATAGCTGGGCTATTCAGTGGCTCTCTGGCACAAGAACAAATCTCACAGTGTGGCTGCGACTGCCACCAATCAGCTGTCATGTATTATACAATGGAGTTCAGGGCTCTTACGTGATAGCATCCTCGCTCCTGTCACATTTAGCCTCAATCTGCCTAAAAGAGAAAGCGGCGCTCTGCCGACAAATGCTGTCTAGTAAAACAAGGAAATGAGCCTGAAGCTGGCCAATATTTACGGTGGCATAATGCAGTGGACCAATATTACGCTAGTTTGTAGCCAGTTTCAAGCTGTCTGTGCCCGTTTCAGCACAGCTTTTTGGTAAAAGATAAATCCCTGTCTGCTGTCACAGTTTCAGTTTTAAAAGCTTTTAAAGAAAATGAAAGGAATTTTGAGCTAAAACTTAAGGTTCCAAACTGCTAAATCATCCTCTGAGAAGGTGGAGAAATAAAGTGTCTTGACACCTAGATGACTCTGAAATTCAGTTTTTATTCTGATTATTATCCTCGTGATATCTGTTTCAAAACCTACCGTACTGAGCTGCTTTACTGCCTACAGTCTACATTTATAGATTTCTTCATTGTAAAAAAATATTTATGTGATTTGGTTGAAGCAAGGGATCTTAAGAAACAGCATAATTCAGATGGCTACATTTTTAACAGCCTGTGTCTGGAGGGCCTCTATGATGCTTTGAAACACTGCCCGTGTAGGCAGCTCGCTAGTTGCTAGTTGTTTTTAATGTATATATTATTCTATAGGTTCACTCATCTGGCAATAATTTTTGCTGAGATAATAACACCACGATTTATTCTCACACGCCACCATCTCAATGCCAAGCAGCTCTAGAGAGCTCTCGGCTGCAGAAGAGATATTCTGGAATCTAGCACATTTTCCAGATTAAAACCACATATGAGCCACATTGACTTAACACATTTTCTTAAAGGGACAGTGCAGCAAAAAGTCTGTCATCATTTAGGATTGTTCTACTACTATTTCATACAATGAAAGTAAAGAAGCACCAATCATGTACTTTTATGGTGCTTTTAATCATTTTTAGATATTTAGAAAGTCTTTGATTAGACTTCTGAATACTAGAAAATTCTGAATTATGGTGCACTATTGGAAAGTCAAGGTTTTAAATCAACATGAGGGCGAGAAAATGTATATTTATAGGTGAAGTATTTTCCTAATTATGCCCTACACAACCCAATGCAGACAATCAGATGACTTCCTCTATTACAGTTCCAACGGTTACTGTTCTTTACTGCAGTTTCAAATGTCAGGGCTGTCTCTCTACAATTCCCTTACACAGCAGTCCTTAACAAACTCTGGTCACAATATCCTTTAAGAAAATGAGAAACCATCCCTAAAACCGTCCCTGTAATTATGTAGGTGACACAACAGTTGTAGTTTTTAAAAAACTATAAAGGTCATTAGCATGAGTCTGGGCTGAACTGTGTTTAAGTTTACAGCACTGCAGTGAAGCAGAAGATACAGTTTGTGGTGTCTGAATGACATAAAGGCTTCTCACGTCTTTGTCTCAATGACTCACAGATGTTTTCTCCTCTGATCCACTCAGAATAAATATGAGGACTGATGGAGCAGAAGCCAGTAAAATCGAAACACAGACTACTGATCCTGCGATACCCCCGAGACCACGCCAAAAAAAACAAAAAGGCTGAGTTTGATTTCACACGTGCAACTAGTTTTACGGCAAACTGGAGAACGCAATCAGCTAACACGTCTTTTACACTTGCATAGTTCTGTAACATTTTAAGCAACAATAGTAAAAAAAAACAAAAAAAAACAGTAAAAAAATAGATTTATAAAAGCTTCCAGATGTTGAGGTCAGTCATCTGAATCTGAAGCAGCAGTGGGGGGGAAACTCCAGACCGCAAATAAAAATTTCAATACAAGTTAATATCCTTTTGTGTTTGCCCGCTATATTTCATTACAGATCTGGCACTTTAAGAGTTCCAGACTAATAATAACGCTGACCAATCAGGAATTAGAAAAAAGCTGATTGAATGTTTTGGACGGCTGTTTACTGGGAGGCAAATCTTCCACGATCTTTCACTGCATTGAAGAAGAGGCCAAAATGTGGATTTATTAGCCATAATAAACTTCTGAAATGTCCCACAGGGGGGTTTACAGTTTAAAGATGGAGTCTTGGAGGACAAAACATAATGCCACGATGCATAAAATGCAGTCTAGTGTTTAAATAACTTGAAAATTGACATGAACTTTGCGCAGCATTGAGCAGCTGGAAAAATTTTTGGTAGTTGTTTCCATTAGGGATGCACTGACTTGGAAATTGTTTTGCCAACAGTAATACAGAAAAAAACTAAAGGGGTAATACCAATTTAGATTTTTTAAATATTTTTTACTTCTAAATTATGCATTTAAATGAACACACTTTAAATCTAAGTAGGGCTCTAATGTGCAAGAATTTTACATTTGCAAACCAACAATTCTGTCAGTTAATATGGTAAAATTTGACACCTGTGACATCTGTCGTCCAATCACTTTCTAACAATATCATTTTTTTAACAACAAAAAGTTCCTATAGCTCAGCTAGTACAGCAAGGTGCTAGCAACACCAAGGTCACGAGTTCAGTTCCCAGAGAATGCACATACTGAATGCACCACTTACGATAAATGTGCCTACCAAATGCATAAATGTGGATGTTTTTTTTCTATGATGTACACCCTGAAAGAAATACAATGCTATGCAAAGCAAACGACAGCTACCAGCATTTCATTAAGGGCTAAAGAAGCATGATGGTGCCATCGTTTAATTTGAGTCCTCTTCAAGCCCTCCGGAAAACAAGGCCATTAGAAAGGCTGACAGGCACTTTAAGTGACAAGAGTCGAATCATTTCCTCATTAAGGCCGGCAAATTAAGCACCCCGCTCAAGTCACTCCTGTTAAGATAAGTAAGCTTAAATTTTTAATAAGTTCCGAGTGTCTCTTTTTAATACGCAACCCTGAAACCTCTGAGATTTTATGGAATAATTAGACTAACTAACTGAAAACTATTTATTCACGTTATTCACGCTTTTTCCAGCCCTCGCAGAAATTGACGAGACGCCCCTGAGTGGATGGAGAGTCTTGCAATTAATCACTCAGCAGTTGCTAACCGGAGCCTGCGAGAAACTGCAGAGGTTCAGAGAGGGAGGAGAGCAAGCGTGACACGAGGGCAGACGTGTCGCAAGGCACAGCTCAGAAATATTCAGCTGATTAGCATGAGCGGATACGCTTCGCTGTCATTCACCGCACCGGGAGGGCGACGTTAAAACCTGTAGTTCGGGTGACCTATTGGCTTACCGCTGCTGCCAATGCTTGGGGTAAAGCCTCCTAATCTATTGCTATGCGTGAGATGGCAACTGGACTCAATCAAACTGAGGATCTTTAATAGGGCCTTTGTTGTTTCATGTAATTGGATGAACTCCAGTGCGGTTTGAGTCGAGTGCCATTAAAAGCTATTTGTGGACTGTCAGAATCACAGATTACTGTTGTGTTTGGTAAAACAATTCTGTGCAGTTTTGACAATATTTTAATTTGTTCTATAATAATACTTGCTGCGTACAAAAATGCTGATACAGGAGATGAAGATTTAAACTGTGACCTGAGGTGTTACGGTTTCTCATTTCCTGTCATACTTTATCTTTGCAACTATGATAAATTAGTAAATACTTCAGCAAATATAAAAAGTGGRCGTGGCTATGTGTTTGACCAACCAATAGAAGACAGCAGGAGTGTTTGGAGAAACCTGTTTAAAAACCACAGAGGGCACAGAAACGACAGACCTAAGATTCAAAAGGAGAAATTGAAAAGATAGATCTTGCGCCTGACATATATCCGGACTGATTCAGCTAGATCTTGCGCCTGACATATATATTCTCAGACAGCAAAGGATTTAGAAAGTGCAGTCAAACGAGGTCTTTGACCTCTGTCATACAAACAGACCAGTGTAACTCTACAGATCCTGACCTTGAGAAGTGCTGACGTTGGATCGGCTGTCCTGAACTGCTGACTCCTCTGAAAACAGACCAGTGTTTAAGAAAAGGCCAGAGCAGTGACTACCTCTTCAACCACCCAGAAATGTAATCAACATTTCTTTCTCCTTTACGTGACCAAGGGACATTCAGCAAACGTGACGGTGAGAGAAACCAGTCGGACTGTGAATCCCCTGGACTTTGTGTTATATCACTGCCTGCTTGATGGACTGTATATTTGGCAGCCATGATGTGATTCTGAGGTGTCCCTCCAGACCTTTGCGAGAAGGTTTTGGCTGAGAACATCACAATGGAACACTGAGTGTTTTTACAGAGCGCCTGGTGCTAGAGGCTGACGGGGGTCAGATGGCTCAGACTGCCTCCCAGACTTGATGAAGTGCTGATTAAACCGCAGGACTTCTACTGCTTTTATCACAGTCTTCCATCACATCGTGACAACCGTGTGTTAAAATAAAGGAAATGCTTTTAAAAGCAGAGAAGGCGGCCCACTTTAAAAATGCATTAAACGCAATCCTCCATTTTCCGTTCAAATAGATCAGCAGAATAAACTGAGGTCGATAAGTCGTACATTTCGGATAAAAAAGATTGTGATCTACAATAAAAAGTGAAAGCTTGCACCCAAAAATATTGGGTGCGCAAGTATCAACAGCTAAACTAAGCAGCCATGGGTTTCGGTCTGTGCTATTTTATTCTAGAGTAATAAACAACCTATTAGCGAAAGATTTCTGCAAACACGACCCTTTGCGACTGCAGAGTTTCATAAGAGCGTTCACACAGGACTTCCTGCAGGGAGAACAGCACCAGCATCCACACAATGCTACACATGCGTCCTTCCAGACTGAAGTGACTCTAATTAACGACAGTGCAAAGAAAGTTCAGATGCCTTTCTGCGTCCTTCCAACCCGCCAGATAGAAAACTCAGAAGAAGCAGTAGGACACAATCCATCTCACCTACAGTACCTGGGAAAGTTCAAATCAACTCTTCATCGTTATAGGTTACGCAGTAGGAACTGTAGTATTAGGTCTATTTTTTAAACTGACGGAGGCCTTGAAACCAAGAACTGAGGTAAATTTTTGACTCCCTTTGAAAGTGCAGACACAACAGACAGTTCCTGCGGGCTAAATGAGTTGAGTATAAGGGTCCGTGGGAGCATCTTTATCAGCAAATTTTACATCTTGTATTGGCACTATAAGAAACTCCTCAAGCACAACTAAGTGGTGTTTGAAAAATATACAGTATACAAAAACAAATGTAAGTATTGGATTGCCATACATCACTGAGAGAAAATCAGATAAAAGATAACAATTCTGGCAAAAAAAGACGCCACGTCTGGCTGTGGAATTGATAAATTATTGTTCTAACATCATTAAAATTCGCAATGATTAAATGTAAAGTAATGCGAAGCAAAGCAAACATTTCCTAAGGAAAGAAATGGCAGATACAGCAAACAAAATCTGCCAGTACTGCAGCTCTAAATATTGACCTAGAAGAGAAGTTTATTACTCAAAGACTGACTCAGGTTATATTTCAAGTCAACATAATGTGAAGTTGTAAACAACGTTTGGGGGGAGGGGCCTGTTGTTTCTGTCAATCACAGCTCAAGGGTTTGGAACGTATGTGGCTAACAAGCTCATTACAAAAAACAACAATAAATGATGAATCACGCACATTATGAACTGAGGTGAATACAGATTTGAACTTTATCCAAAATGTTTATTTATCCAAAACTGTCTTTATATTAAGAAATAAAAATAGAGACAAATGTGACTATTGGCATGCTGTACAGTATACAGCTATACGATTATTGTAGCTAGCATAGCTCATATCATTTGTTCCTGGAAGAATTTAAGGCATTGTTGAAACACTAGGAAAGACACATGTGAGATTAGCTGGGTCTATTTCTGAAAAGCTGGAGACTTAGGTCTCCATTGCTCTCCGTTTAATCTCACTGCTGTCTCAGACAAACAATCTCATTTGTGATTTTACTTTCCTGAGGGAGAAGAGAGACATTTGGCTTCTTGAGTAATTACTGTTGGCAGGGTCGAGGGGATTAAAGACCAAATCCAAACCAGTTTCACTCCAGTACACAAAACAAGAGCAAAGAACATTCAATTGAAGTTCACTCATTGTGTCTTTCCGAGACCTTAGGTGGCCTCTTTGTCTTCCAGTTAGGCTGTTAATGGATAATGTGTGACAGTGTTGTGACAGCCATGTCAAGAAACAGAAATGAAAAGCTATTGAGGGCTAAAATGTGAACTCAGAAGGGAGGCATGTTCAAGGCAAACTTAAGTTCTTTCTAGCCCCCGACATCCACCGGCAGTCTAGCCAACAGCTGCATGAAAACTGTCCTTTCCAGTTGCTTTCTCTGAGCTCTTAATAGTGGTCTTCTTGTCCTGCCTCTCAAAGGCATCCTTATGTTCTCTTCAGGCAACACAACAACTGTTAGAGCTCAGAGACTGGACTGATATTTGAGAAAGGATTTAGAATATCACTACAATGCCTGATCACAATACATTTTAATCGTGGAAGCATGGTAAAGACAGATAAGCTGACTATTTCTTTGACTGCAAACGGAACAGATAATATTAGTGTTCTTCAGCTGCTTTGTAAAGGAGGATGTCTTAACTAATACTTTTAGTAAGCATGCTACATATTATTCATGAAACATGAGCAGAAACATAACCAGAATGATCTTCTGTGTAAATCGTTCATAAATGCATTTGCACATAAACCGTCCCATTTAATTGAATAAGATGTTACATAAGAACACTTTTATGAGGATTCACACTAAAATTTGGTTTGTTTTTTCATACATATATATATATATATACACACACACACACACACACACACACACACACACACACACACATCATCATCATCATATATATACATATACATACACACACACACGCGTGAGTGGACTGTGTCTGCAAGTATGCAATGCTTTATGTGGACTGTGACTAATTTCTCTGCCATGGGAAAAAATTAAAACCTCTGCAAAAAAGAAGGTAACAGAAATCTAGACAAAGAGATTAAGCTGCCATCCAAACGTGCTGCATAAACAAACTCAAGCCCTCAGAGCATTCCAAAAACGCAACATAATCCCCTCAGTCACAACTATGTGAGCACAGCCCCCCGCATATACATTCACAAAGAGCATAAACACATGCCTGCGATGAGATCCACGCCACAGACCACCAACTGCCAACTTCCTCTCACGTTCCTCTCACTGTAATCCTACAACCTCGCTAAACTAACGTCGCCAAGTGACATCTTTACAATATGGACTCTGCTTGCACAAGTCTAGACAAATAAGCCAACCCATTCAACCAGACGAGTAACTCTAACCAGGCAGCTATACTCACACCTCGGGAAAGTAATCTACATGTAGATGGTCTCCGGTCAAGCGGTCTAAAATATTCAACCTCTTTCAATAAATGGGCTTTGTTAGAGTGTAAGGATAATGAAAATATAAAAAAGTATAACTATCCAAAACAGCAAGAACTAACGGAAAGTGCATTATAGAATTTAAACAGCTCAAATATAGTTAAAGGGACAGTGTACTAAAAAAATTAACATTCTGTCATTAACTCATTCTTTCTAAGAGCATGACAGAAAATGCAAGACAGTATGTTAGTGACTGACAGCCCCAGTGCTCATTTACTTGTACTGTATAGAAAACAAAGCAGCACCAACAACCAAACAATGACAGAATATTCATTTTGGGTGAACTGTCTCTTTAAGAGCTTTTTAATGATAGAAATGAATGAAAAAGAAGACTGTTTGGAGTTAGTAATCCTACAAAACAGTTGCACCAAGAAATATTCTCCTAGCTACACAAGGATCTTGTAGAGAAGAAAGCCATTACTGTAAGCCTCTGTAGCAATCCACACAGTTTCTCTGTGTACATGCCTAAAACTGTCTGTTTTATCCTTTTCACAGAATAAATAAATAATGTTCTGGATTATTTCTGCTCTCTGAGCGTGAAACGTTAAATAGCGGCATAGCTTTAAACAGAGGCTAAACAGAGACTATTGTAAGGCCATCATCTGCTGAAGAACTTCAAATCCCAAAGCACCAGAACTCCAAATACATCTGGTCATAAAACAACAACAGCCATGAAAATGTCATTACGGTTGGGAGCAAACCCAATGTGACCCCAGAGGACCAATGGGCTTCCATTTCCAGTCAGACTAAAATCAGCACACATGCACCAGCGAGATAAAGAGCGAGAGTAAGAGAAGGGAAAAGGCAAAGTAAGATGGGGTGAGATAGTGAGGAGAGCACCATGGGGAAATCAAACTTCACAAGTTTCTTTGTGCATCTTTTCGAACAGAGAAATGTCACCTCTCAAAAACAAAGCATCCTATGGTTCAAAAACTAGCTACGGCTGAAGCGAAAACAGCTAGTTATTCCCAAGAGCGACACAAAGCCTAAATCAAAAATAAATTTAGCTGACAGTTACTTTTTGACGCTATCCTGGTGAGCTGGCCACAGAAATTTATGCTCCCTGGGCTCAGGTTCCGCGACGAAAGCAATTGTGGCGGGAATTTGAGAGGACCACACGAGGAGCAGCATCACACGTGTGTGGACTCCATTATCGACACACCTTGAGCGAATCACGCTCTGTTTATATTGCTGGTTTTTTAACACCAAGCTCACAGATGCGAGGTGGTATTTGTCCCGCTGTTACTGCTGTTGTTTGTGAGATATCAGGCTAATGCGTGTAATGCGCAATGTGGTTTATAATACCTCGAGAGAGCTTTCTGTCAGATTCCCATTTACTTATGTCAACTAGTATCAGGGAGTAACTATGACTAACTTTAGTACTGGTTAGTACTGGTTTACAATGAGGCACTGTAAGTGCTGATGACTCTGTTGACGTTTGGCTTTTTTTTTTCGGTTTCCCAGAAACGAGGTTAAATCTCATCTGGAGCTCAAGCGTTTAATTTCCCTGCTCTGTTTCCGCTGCGAATGCTTCATCACATCGTCTAAATGTGGAGTAGAGTCACGTTTGTTAATCTCATGAGGGGGGAGCAGTTTCACTCTAACCTTGACACATTTTCTTTTCCGCTATTTTAGGAATGGAGCGAGAAGCTGGGACAGAACCCGATGCAGTACAGCACTCCTGGGAGTGACAGAGTGATGAGAAAAGGAGGGAAATAAAGATAGAGAACAGAGCCACGCCCACTACATATCACCCTTTGTTTCCCCCTCGTGATTTATCAGCAGGTAGATGTTCCGATTTTCAGTTACACTCAGACCAGCCATTCAGAAAACAAAATTGTCATGAAATTGGATTTAGCTAGAAAACTTGATTTGTCCAGACAGAGATCACATCGAGTGTGTGTAGATAAACCACTTGTCAGCCCCAGATTAGATTAAACTGATTCAGATCCCCAGATCTCCACGCCAATATAGATACAGGACACAGGAAATGAAAATGCTTACATTTCATTTTTCATATTTTGATTCATTATTTTTCTTACAAGCAGCATTTTACAGCACCTGCAAATATTTAACAATAACTATCAAACACAGCATGTTTCCAGCACAGATGTTAATTATTTTAATTAAGGCTTTTAATATGTATTTTAATATAATTAATATGATAACTGATATTAGAAATGCATATAATTTTGTCTGTCATTTTGACAAACCATTGCCCACTCTTCAAACTAAAAAATCCATATCAATTTAGTTTTTGGTATCCTGGCACAAATAAAAAAAAATTGAATTGGATAATAAGCTGATTTGATCTGCTTACAATAACAGAACAGGCAGACCAATACTGACAATACAAAATTGACAATTTCAACATTCCCTTAAAATTGCTGATGGTATCTTCATTTCCCAATTTTGATATCTGACAATGTGCTGCAGAACTGCAGTTCGGTAATGCGACACTATGTAAGCGCCAATGCATTGTTATGATGTTTTTAACACATAACAAACAACAGAACATACAACAACAGAATATCCTTGTTACATCTTGGCTATTACTGAATCTACTGAGAGCCCTACTTTAATTTCATCAGGCATTCAGGCCTGTTGCCTAAAGGAGATACCAGAGGGTACTATCATACCAAAGCCAATACTGTATTTTGGTATTGAGGCAACCCAAGCCCTGATCCAATATTACCTCGACTATACACTCAATGGGTTTTTTTTGCTCTCTTGCTCTCTGCCCCAGATCTGTTGTTTTGCTCCACTAAGACTCTTAGTGGAGAATGTGGAAGGGCTGCTACAGTGAAGTGGACATCAGAGAGGCAGATAAAGCCAGAGCTCAAAGTCTAAGGGCTGATTTTATCTTCTAATAACAGGTAGCGTGAGAAGCCATGGCAAACAAGCCCACTGAGCAATGCCCTAGAGAGTGTACCGTCCCTGTGAGACAACCTCCATGCAGCCCGCGCCAAGCAGTCTCTGTGCTGCCTCTGGGCTTTGTCATTTCCCGCAGGTGATCTCAACAGCAGCCATCTTGGATGTGATAGTTCTGATATAAAACATCTAACAAGTCGAATGTAACTGATTCCGAGGCTGATGAGGTCACATTCCTTTTCTAAAAATCTAAATTTGTGATTGCACTGAAGGGAACAATCAAAAACACCAAAGTTAAAAGCAAGACGGATTTGCATTTCTAATGCATTTAACATCCGTAATGTGGTGTATTTCAAAGTGAAAAAGACATTTAATGAAATGAATGTAAGGCAGTATTTTATGCCTTTGATTTGACTGGATCATGAAGGCAATTCCAAGCTAACAGAGAACTTTATTAGAATAACGACTAAATGTTCGCTTAAAGTTATATATAACTTTCTTGCAATAAAGTAAAAAAAATTAACATTTTATATATAAGATAATATCATGACATTTAAAAAACATTCTTATAACGAAGTATTAATGTAATACAACATCAAAAAACTGGGCGTTCTGAATGTTCCTACGACATTTAAAATAACATTTGTAACATTTTTGTTGACTAATAGAAATGTTAGGGAAACGTTCTTACAACCTAAATTGTTAGTTGCATCCAATAACAGGCTAATTTATTGATAATTTTCCACCTCTGCACAGGTTTGTTTAGCAGAAATCACTTTAGGAGAATTGATTACCTTTGATAAATGATTATGAAAGCAATCGCATTGTTCATTAGAAAAGTTACATTTATTTAGTACTACAATAGCTTGAATAATGCACAGAAAGGGACATTTATCAAGAAACATTGAGTCCAATTTTATTTCATGTTTCCTTAAAGAGAAATTGGTGATCTAACAGACTAACAATCACGCATTATTGCTCACAGTGTCAAATCAACTGCATCTCCTCGTTTGCTCACCGCTGCCTCATCGAACGGCACCAGGCAGATAAAGTGTCGCAGGTGAGGCTGGGCTGAAACCTTTGGGCCCTGTGGGGTCCTGACTCATGCTGCTATAGCTCCCTGTGGAGCAGCTAAAGCAAATCTCTCAGAGAGCAGTCACAGCAGTCTGGCGCCACTCAGCCAGTATGCCTCTCACCTGGCTCAGAACCGCAGGACTGTCCCTTCTTTACCCAAAGCTCAGTGGAAGCCACACCCATGACTGTGAAGCATCCCAAAGCAAAAAACTGTTAATTATACATCCACCCATAAGCCTGTGTGTGTCTCCAGCCACGGAGCACAGAAGCACCTCAGCGGACCGCACAGGTTAGCTGGCGCCGACTGCCTGGTCCTTGGGGGAAGTGCTATTTCTCTGCTTATTTTTCATAACGTGTTTTGTTTCGCGAACTGCATCTACAGTATTTCACACTGCGTGATGTTTCTGCAGCAAAATGTCAACAGCGATGCATGTTTTTGTTTCAGTCCTAGCAGGTAGATTAAGCTTTGGAGTTGTTTTTTAAACCTGAATTCTCCAATCACAGCACATGTATTTATTTTATCCCCTGAGCAACAGGGACTTAAAGGAGAAATGTATCGATTTGCTTTTATTTCAGTGATGATTGTATTACAGCTGGGCCTTTGCACTGAACACAGTGAAGGTTTTTAAGAGCGTGTCAATCCAAAAAGGCCTTTTTTACTATAGCACCACTTCAATATATACACACACACACACACATATATACATACATACATATATGTCTGTGTATACATATATACATACATACACACACATATATATACGTATATATATTCTCATCTTACTGCAAAAAAATATGACACACACTAATATCAAGGCCGTTTACAACTGCATCCTCTGCTTGACTCTTTAACTGAGCCAGCATGCTCTCACGGTTACTATAGTTACCTGAGTCACACCTACACATCATCACCCACACTCCCACTCACATAAACACCTACACACACACACACAAACACAAACCCTCTGCTGATGTGATTAAAGTAGCAAACAGATTATGGGCATCATTGCATACGAGTTAGGAACCAGGAACACAAATACACCTAATGGCATTGTTGAATTAAGGACAGCTGTGGACTGACTCTCTTAGAAAAAGCTTTAAAACCTCCTGCCAACTCCTGTATAAAAGCAAAGCGAGGTCAACGATTAATGAGGTTATTTGTGGTGACAGCCCTGTTCACTGCAGTCCACCTCTTTCCAAATCCATTAGAACCGGACTGTAATGACAGATTCATATCTGTTATTGACAAACAACATTTGTTTACGAAGAAAACGTAATAGGCTTATGTGCATCAGCCAGCCGCTCTTAATCTCCCATCTAATGTTATCACCGTACAACGGGCACGCTGTCATTTCATAAGATATGTGATGATTAGGTATAAAGTTAATGCATTGAGCTGCATTGATTCTCTTCTTTGGCACTTCCTCATATAGCAAAACAACACGCTCAAGCTATACGCTCCACACTTTTCCACACTGGAGCCAAAAAACAGCAGCACAGAATACATCACAATGCATTTTAAATCAACCCCCAGAACATTGAGGAATCTGTTAAAGGGACAGGTCACCCTAAACTTTAAACGCCTGTAATTAGTTCCAAACCTGGATGTGGTTATTATTTCAATGGAACACAAAAGTGGACATTTTTAAAGTGGCTTTATGCAGCTCTACCAATTATAATGACAGTGTATAGTGACTACGGCTGTGAAATAAAACCCCAGCAAACAGTCATAAAAGTCAATTTCTCGTGTACTGTATTTCAAGTTTTACGCACTAGGTTTCTAATGGTTTATGTCTCTTCTGGAGCTTCACAGACATGGTCACTATTAACCGTTTTGTATGGGTCAAACCTGTGTAACAAATCTTCAACAAAAATGTGCCAATACTTTTGTACTCTACAGAAAAATGAAAGCACAACGGGACTCGAACTAAACAAAAGACGGTAAATAATGAGAAAGGTTTCATTTTTGGTGAGCTGTTCCTTTAACTCCTTTTCTGTCTTCTTTTGTGTGGAATCTTCTCAGTGATGAAACAGTAATGTGACAATTCAAACACAGCTGCATCTACACACCGAGCCCTCACTCGCCCCCTGCACATTTGCCTTTTATCTGCATGAAACGCACAGCTGTCATTCCGTTGCCCAGAAACTTAATATCTGCGCAGACACTCTCTCAATCTCGCAGCAGACGGGTGGTTTTGCCCATGAGGTCATCTTTTCCGCACACAAGACAGATTTCCCAGACGCATTCCTGCCAGACAACCCAATCGACAACTCCGTCACTAAACTTCATCTGGCTCCATGAGGGGCTTTCGGATAAAACGCTGTCATGAATAATAGAAAAATAATGATCATATCAAGAGACACTCTGCAACCTTATAGGACAAAAGGCTCTCTAATAGGGCTGTATAACAATAGCTAAAAATACTCAGTATATTTCAGCCTTTTTACAACATTAAATATGTATATGTATATATACATACATACATACATTGTAGAGTATCTAAAAATGTACTGATTTTAAAATGTACTAAAAGATTTTAATCTTAATAAAAAGTCCACACAAAGATTGCAGTTAACATTTTTTAAAGATAAAGCAAAAACAGCTGAATTCGAATTTTGAATTGATTTATTGAAATGGAAAGTCTGAACTGAGTCACGGGAATGAGTCAAACTGACCCACATCATTTTTGGCTGTTGAAGTTTAAATGAGAGACATTATTAAAACATTTGTCCTAACAGCGTCATTGGAATAATTTCACAATAGCTTCCTTTCTGGCGACTTGGGAATACGAGAGCCTTAAGGAAACTAAATGACCAAATAAAAAGCACATTAAGATCATCACAATCTTCCTAATGTTACTTAATTTCATATCGCCAGCACAATTACCAAGAAAATTGTGAATATTCAATATGTCTCCCACTCTCAACATTTTCAACTGTTTCCTTAGAGGCGGAAGGATATTTGGTTGCATCAATCAGTGAGGCACTACGCATGAGCGGCCGGGTCAGTGTTTTATATGTCCTGAATTAATCTGCAGTAACAAAACTTAACAAAAACCTCTAATGTCAGTGGCAGGAAGTCAATTCTCCAAATGACTCGCATTCTATCTCATTTAATCTGTCTTTGCTTGTCCCCATAATGTCTTAGTGCCTCCCAAAATCTGTCTCTAGAGAGGAACAAAGATATTAAACATTTATTTCACATCCAAATTCCTTGTGTGCCTGTTTGTCGGGTTTAAAACTCATTACTGCAAAAATTGTGTGTGCCTCATGACTGCATTTGTGTATATCAGACACGGTTTTCATGTTGCCGTCGGACATCCCAGAGGTGCATAAGATTGTTAGGAAGGGAACTAATTAAGGCTTTTCCACATCTTGGGCAAAATACTGTCCAGAGACTGTCTCTCGCAATAACAGTAATGAGAGAGAGAGATCTGGAGAACTGTGAGGAGCTCTACTCACACAAAGCCGAGGTGAAGCTGTGCACTCCGCCCTCTGGAAGACTAGACATGTTCTATTCTGACGGCGAGGTCTGTTTTCCATCCCTCTTCTCTTTGTTTGGTTGGCTGCCTGCTGCGATGCTCATTAGGATCCATAAACAATAGGAGCAGCTCTTCTAATGAGAGGCCTTCAAAATAGCCTCCCCATGGGAAGCCGGCCACATCGAGGCTGGTTTGATCAACTCAGCGGAAGATCTTCAAGAAACATGTTTGCTCACCTCTCAGGGATGACATGATTTGATGATATTTGCGGATGATTTTGGTTAGAACCCGCGGTTCTGGTAGAATGATTAATGAAGGTTACACAGCCCCCTAGATGTGGAGTTTGCTGAAAACTGAGTATAGCCATCACAAAGCAAATCACTTTGGAGGCTATGATTTCACTGCTGTGGCATATCTAAAAGAGACAGTACAGTAACAGTGTACTTTCGAAAAGAAAATTCATATCATTGACATTATAAAGGTTGCACAATTCTTCATTTAGAAATAGAGGCAACTATTTCCAAATCTAATTACAACCGTATTGTAAGAAGTAAAGCAATTCAAAAAGTGGAGGAGAACACTGGGACCATTAAAGTAATAGTTCACCCAAAATGAAAATTGTGTCATTACTAACTTACCCATAATGCAATTTTAAACCCATATGCAATGACAATTTGTGTAGCTAGAAATAAAGCATAACATCACTATAAAAGCAGTCAAAATGACCTAAGAAAATCTTGTAAAGCCATTTAACAAAGATATGTCAAGAACACACTGAGCCTGGAGTACAATTTCACTGAAAATCTTCCCTACTGCTCTCCCATCCAATATAGCGACGCTAGTCATTTTGATTCTGGGCTGACGTCAGCGATGTTCACACCAAACAATACATGTGAAAATTTGTGATGCTTTTTACTGACATCCAACTGGCTCTGTATTTGATTGTGGTAAAGGGATTTTTCTTTAAATAGTATTGTTTGGTTCAAAAGACCTAGTATATAGTGCATAAGTCACATATTCAGTATATTACAGTGAGAGCTGATGATTCTTCAGATATTTTCCACATAAAAAACAGCTTACAGGTTTTTCAACACAAAAAGTGCGAACATAATTTCTTTTTTGGGTGAACGGATTCTTATACCACCCTTAAAGTGAAGTACAGGGATTTGAATGGGTGATACATTTTAGTTCCGTGCACCTGTGCGATGGCCTTGTTTATACAGCACAGGAAGGTTAAAATGAATGTTGCTCTGTGCTTTCCTCACAAAGCGAGCTGCACAGAAACTGAATAACACCAAACTAACAGTTGTTACACTATCGACACGACCTGCATCTCACCCACTCCACACCATCTGTCCTAGCTAGAGACAGACAAACAAATGAGGAGCCCCCCCAAGCCATAAAGATCAACAATCGCCTCCTCCAGTCTTTAAAGCAATCTGCTGCGCATTCATTGATGTTGCACTAAATGGTTTTCAATCTTCATGGATTTTCCCCCACCTGGACCAAAAAAAACAGAGCTCAATAGAAGCCACAAGCACCTGCTTTCTGTGCTCTCTCCAAGATAGATCTAGTCTTTCATCATGTGGCTAGAAAACACAGAAAAATATATTTCTAAAGGGGGCCTGTTTCAGAAATATCACTTTTAGCCCTAAAGTATGAGCCAAAGACCTATTGACATCTGACATTTCAGACTGAAATGTGAAGGCAAAGGATAACTAGGAAAATTCAGTTTTAAAAGTCAGAACTGGTTAGAGGAAATGTTGTGGATATGTTCTGGCCTTACGCTAGAGATGGACAATTTTGTCTGCTCGAGTATTTGATAGATAAATTAAAGGGAGGGGTGACTAGACAAAAAAATTGGTATCTGATGAATTGGACTGCAAAATACCACCAAAAAATAATGCCATAACCAATCAACAAAAAACCAAATGGGCAACATTTTGACATGTTTGTAAATAGTTACTGAATTATTTCAATCTGTGTGAAATGTACCCCAGTGTGTGTGTTTGCATAAATATATTTATGTATACACACACACATGTACACACTGGAGTACATATAAATATACATAAACTTATAAAGTTGTAATATTAAACCTTTAGAGATAAAGCTTTACGGTTTAAATATTTAAACTATTTAAGAGAAGCTCTATGATCCCAACGCTGACTCCTCAGAGAGTTTGAATTGCTACCAGAACTGAGCATGTTTATCAGTTATCTCTGGCTTCTCTCTTCTTTGTTCTTAAAACCCAAACAGATGTTCAAACCCAGAGGTTCATGCCAGTGTTCCTGCAGATCCCCCCTCAGCTACCGTAACTCACTGGATACATGCAAGGAATAAAAGCCCTGCTTATGAAAACATCTTTTTGGAATACATAATCCACAGTAATGTTCCATACACAGCAAAAGCAATTTCATACCTCCATGATCAAGGAGAGAGAAAAAAAAATGTGTTGAGAGAAAAAGGAACGTGAAATCCTTAACCTTTGCCGCCCCAAAGCATTGTGGTCTCTCCGAATGAAAGAAAGTGAAGAGTATTTTTGTTTTTTATCACTCAGAACATCTAAACTCCTTGGAAAATATGTGACTTCTAAAGAAGTTCGTCTCCCTGCAGACCCCAGTTCTGAATCCCATCAAAACAAGAATACATTGAAAGGGACGCGTGAATAAAACACTCTGCTTGGGTGTTTTTAGCCCAAGGCCAAGATTAATAGGCTGAATATTATGAATATCTGACAGCTGCATCAAGACCATCACCTCAGTGGTCCTTTCTAAGAAACAAATACATCGAAACACTTCAAAAACACTAGCAACTACTGTTAGACTGGACTGCCTTCTGTCTCTTAGATTTATTATATGTATTTCACTGTGTTGGGAAGTAACGCCAGCTTACAGTTTTTGAGTTGTATTAACTTTATTGTTTGTTTATAAAACATTTCTCATATTTTTTTTTAATTGTGTAATGTTTAAAACATTCCACTAACTACTTAAGAATAACATTTTTTATATATGATATATAATGTTCAACTAACATTACTGCAAGAAAATCAGCCAACTTGATAACTTTTAGAGAACATTAGCCAACATTGTGAAAACGCTCCCTGTTAGCCGGTACTAACATAACTACAACAAACCTAACGAAACGCTGCTTTTGTTCTGTATAGCCAAGCAAACACAGTCAATGGTTTAACAGTAATTTAAGTACTTAGTAGTAGCTGGTAGCTCAACAGTAAACAACAGCTTTAAAGTAGCATCCCCAATGCTGTTATTTCAGTCAGAACACTTTGGCCTGGCCGTGACTCAAGTGGAAGGAAAGACGAATGGCGAGAACCACAAAGAGCAAATCAAAGGTCAGGGTGCAATCAGAGCGCCAACATCAGACTCTCCATATTCAACTGGATTGCCTGCTATGGGAACAATTATGTCAACAACCTCATGGCTTTGTACAGGGGAACGGTTGGGAGGGAAATAAATTACAGTACACCAGAACAACTGAGCTCTAAAAGCCCCTTTCTACGACTTCATACAAGTAGCAAATCAAACGCCAAGGCCGAGTCCTGTACTTACAACTTGGAACTTGAAAAATGGATATAGGTATGAAATTAATAGCCTATTGAGTCAGTGCTAAGACCTTTGAGTATTCAGAGGTTTTAGACAGAGCTGAAAGAACATGGCTTCACCCCCTTTAAGAAAACTGGCATGCTACATGGGCAACAACGCAATGGATGGAGCTTGCCAACAAACTGACCAGGACTCCCACAAAAAAGCATCTTGGCAGTAACTATTTGTGCTGGAGATATTGTACTTTGTTGCATGCCCAAGAGACGAGACTTCTCACACGACGAGGATCGCAGTTATATTAACGCTTTTCTCATTATGTATGTGCTCACAGGAGGAAAGATGCAGATGGGTGTAGAGATCGTGAATGTCGGTCAGTAATGACAGCGATTTCAGTAATCCTATGATGCCTAACATTTTTGCACTGAATGAGGGTAAAACGCATGCCTCAGGGCTGTGAGATCTCAGCTGCTTAAATTAGAATCAGGTTCGTCTCGTCTGATTACATCAGTGAGCCTGTGCTGGAGTCGCAGTGTAATTCTGAGTTTGATAAGCAGTGGGAGACACACAAGACGCCCGGTTGGAATAAAAGCAACACGGCTAGACTGGAAACTGCTGAGGGATATTTATAGATTTCAAACGGAAATTAAGACCAAAATGTGCTAAAATATTAATACCGCACTGCCCTGTTTGTACTCCAAGCAATGCAACTAACCGAAAAGCCACACACTTTGTATGTTCTTATGTAGTTTGGCCTTCCATCCCCCCTCCTCCCTGCGCCAACCCTTTTGTCTTTTCTTGGGTTATTATTCTTCAAATATAGGCCAATGCTGGCAGGGCTTCCAGAATATTCTTTTGGGGCATAACATTAACTCACAAGCTCCCACTAGAAGGACCTACGGGCAACCTATTCATTATTCACGCTGGTGTTAAATGTTGAAATTTACAGACGAACATCTTTGAAACACAGTCTGTTTTTCAGCCAAACACAAACAAATATCAGATAAACATATTTCGGCTGTCTAGACAAACACTTCTTCTCTGCACTGAGAAGGACAAGAAAGTGACCTCACGTACTAATTGTCGTTAAGTTAAGACAGTAAAATTTAATTTAATGTCAAGGTCTGAAATCTAATTTCGGTGAGCCGCTGGTCTGTATTGTGCTTACACGTGCTTTGCAGTATAATATGAGCTCGTATCGCGTTTGTTTGTCAACACCATTACACCAGCACTATTTGCAGATAGCACATGACAGCATTTCTAGCAAAGGGAGGAAATTGTAGTAACATAATATGTATGCCATTACGCCATAATCGGGCAATGTTTTGAGCTCATGACTGCTTAAATCATACCGTAAGATGGCTTGCCATCCCAAATTGTCTTTTAAAGCTGTGCTTTTTGCACTCATTTGGCATGATAAAATTAGCATAACACGTTTCCCTCAGCTTATTGTGACATTTGCTAAAATCACTGACTTTGATTTTTAAGAATTTGAATGGATGAAGCTGTAAAAACAGTCATGTAATTATTCTGTTTGCTGGAGGCTGAGGGAAACTATAACCTTGTGAAACTGCACCGGATTGGTTTTGCTTAAACATAGTGTGGTAAGGAACTCAGAGTATGCAGAGATTTTGTTTTGCTGGTTTTAGCCGGAAATCTGCTCCAAATTCCTTGAAATGGGGTATAATATAGTCGAATCTTGACCGCCTGAGGACTGCAGCATTTGTACAACTAGACATATCTAACATTCTGTCAAAAGCATGTTTTATAAAATAGAATTTCACAGGGCTTATAAAGGCTAACAACTCAAGATTCGGAAGAACTAGCAGCGATACATTCAACAACAGTATGCTATACTATCAAACGGTTGGATTATGTCTACCACTGCTACACATTACATCATAACAGATGAGTCATCCAATGGGATTAGTGAACATTTATGCAGCACCTTAAAGGTGTAGCGTGTATTTTTGTGCTACCAACGGCATCAAACGAAATTGCAATCTGTTTGTTTTAGAAGCTTAAAACATCAACACGGGCTCAACCAATGGCAAGAGTGGGAGGGCGGGACTACCTGTTCCAAACAACAAGTGACAGGGAAAGCTTTTGAAAACCGTCATAACTTATGCAGTTCTATTTGTTGCTAATGGCGCAGAAATTACGCCTCCCTAAAAAACAACTTCAGAGGAAAAGGAGAGAGGGAAGCAGATGGAAAGTTGTGTTTCTGCTTTAAATGTGAAGGGTGTACGACATCAGTGTTTACACTCGGCGAAGCTGCCTCTCAGCCTGCGACTTCAGGAGGCCCTTCTACTTGAATTAGGAGAAATCCTTTCAGAGATGGGCTGCAGGGGTCGGGGGGGTTGGCTTTTCAGCATGACAAAACCAAACCCATTTCCCTCCTTTTTCTTATTTTTCCCTCCAACACTCTACAGGATGCCTCCAAAGCTTACACAATGCAAATCAGCCTGAGTCCTCTTTCAGAGAGTGATTAATATGCATAGACAGCCCATCCTTATCAAACGCCACATGGGAAAACAACTGGAGAACGTTTGAGCCGACTGGATTTCAGTCAGTTTGCACAAATCAAATTATTACGTTTTTACAAGACCAGAGTCACAGTGTGAACACTACAGCATGAAAGCATTAACATGTTTTTATCTAAAAAAACATCCAAAACTCCTGCAGCATGAGGGCAAATCTTTCTACAAGATCACAAGCCCTTTCAGCTCTGATCTGACGCTGTTGTTTTCATTGGCAGTGTCTTAGTAAAGCAATACTATTATAAACTTATTCTGTGTCGGTGCAGAGGGACTCTATATTGAGAGCAAAGGTTGAGAGGTGGACCCATTATCCATAGGGATAAATTATCAGGTAACTTCTAATGATTCTTTTAACAAGAATGATAAATTCATTCTTTTATAAAGCATAAAACCTCTAGGGAAAATGGTGGAGAGCCTGTCATTAATTTACGTCCATACAGGCGACGTGTCCTTGAGCTGAAATCAGTTGATTTAATTGTGGTTCATCTGTGAATGAAAGAAAATTACATTTTGGACACCAAACTGAATTTTATGACATTACTTCTTGTAAAAACTAACAAAAGCTAATGTGCTAATAGCAATGATGGAACAAAAAGCTGTACTTCGAAGTACGGAGACCTTTCATAAATGTCAAGTTCAGATTTGAGAACTCAATAAAACATTTCAAATTCACAATTTAACTAAGAAAAATATGAATATGAAAGTTGAATATGGACGTATGTATATTTTTGCAACGTAACTGTAACTTGGCCAAAAGACAGACAGCAGTATTTTTACTCTCTTGCCGTATTTTCAAAGTAGCTTTGAACTTGCCACAAAAGGAAAGGTTCCAGATGTTCACCATCCCAAAATAGTCCATTTATTTTCCATCAACAGTTAATTAATCTTATACTTTACCCTCCTCTTGAGGTCAGGGGCACATGCAATATTTAAAACCCACTAAAGTCTTTTTTTAAATTCTTCAGAGGGTGACTTTTAAGACTCAACATTCAAGCACAAATCCAGTTAATGGGATTTGGGTGTACAGATATATGCAAACAGCTGCGTGTCAACGTCATTGGCATACAGCAGCATGAGCCTCAAAACTACAACAATTACACAGTGAGAGAGAGGAAGACATAGTGTATATGTAAGTCAGAGAGAGAGAGAGAGAGAGAGAGAGAGAAAGAGAGAGAATGACAGATGCAGGTGTTTGTTACAGTTAGACCTCAACAGCATTATTTAACCCCCCGCTGCGCTATAACACTAGAGCTGTATATAACAACAAAAAAGATAATAAGGAAACGCAGTGCATCATTTTAAAATAGGCTAAAACATTCAAGTAGGTATGTTGATGAGGGGAAAAAAAGAAAAGTGTGCGGTGGGGGGGTGGGAGACGGAAAATAATTCATTCCCGCCCAAGTCTCCGCCTCTGATTGGCTGGATCGTCCATGCATTTCACTGAACAATCCGAATCGTTTACCGAATAATCTAAGGAACGTTTTGGAACGTCTTCCGAAGAGTTCCGTTGTATCATCCTAAACGCTCAATGAATCACTGAAGTCATGCATTCAACTTGAGTTTCTTTTCTATTGGGCTTCTCGGTTAAAATTCACTGCTGCGTTTATAAGCAGACGGGACATTAATTCATAGATGCAGAAGAAGTTTAACTTTAGTCTTTAAAGGTGCAGAAATAAACTCATTGCAGCGTAATGCAGAGACGTTCCCCAGCCGCTCAACACACAAGTGCTCTCAGCTGTCCCTGCGACCTGCGTTTCAGCACCACCGCACCACCATCCACAATATAAATACGGGGATCAAACCAAAACACATAGTGGGAAAAGGGGTTATAAAAATATAAAAATACATTTCACCGGCTTATTGTGGCGGCTTAGTTCGTGATATGTTTACACAGCGCACCAGATGGTAGTTTTTCTCGTGTCTCCCAAGACAAATCTCAGAGGAGCGAATGCGCAGGCAATAATGTCCATGCAACCATACAAACAATACAATTTCACCGATGCAACTGCGAATAGCTTTGTTTGTACTTAAATACTATAAAGCAACTCCAAACATAGGAATACTAATGCAGCGAGACTGAAAAATATACCGCACTTAAATTTAATCTTAACCGGGTGCCAGTTTGAGAAAAAAATGTGTTCCAGATTAGAAGAGATCATAATAACACAGTTCGGTTTATTTACCGGTACACTTGATGCAAAGGCACAGCCAGAAACAAAACAAGACAGTTTACAAAATATCCTCCGTATCACCGAGTGCATCAACGTGGACCGCCACGATTTCTATCCCTTGCATCCTCATCTTGTGCCCTATAACTGCCTCTGTCTCCCGTGCCGTGGATGCAACGCACCAGGACAACGGGGGTAAAAAGGATGCGCGAAGGATCAACATCTTAAAACTAATACAACTAATATATACAATCTTCATTCATATAACAAATATCTAAGTCAGTGCATCTTACCTGCATAACCACAGAAAAGCAATGTCCAAACGAGATCCCTTATTTGAAGCATTGCAATCTCTTCTAAAGGTAGGGTCCGTGTAGAATAGATAGAGGGAGTGGGACAGACGAGATCAGTTAATATCTAAATGACTACGTTGCTTTGTCCCTATTTTCAGCTCGCTGTATATCAGTATGAATTGGTCCTCAGCCGTAGAGGGAGAATGCGCTCGTAGCAGCACAGTGAAAGAGTGACAAGAGCCGTAGCACACACAACACGAATTAATCCGCCAGCGCAAATGCATTCACGTCTCACTCGAGGGGGCAATGGATACACGGCCATAAACTAGTGCGCACACTTTAGTTAATGTGGTGCTGGTGCAGACCAGAAACAGCAGATGGTGTGCTGGGAAAAGCTCGTCATGGACTACTTCATTTATTCGGATTAGGACTCAAGAATACACAGTCATTACCGGTATGGCATTAGCCAGTTTCACATCCACAAATATGTTGTTTCTCAGCAATACTATTTTAATTTACCTGCCTACTGTAATATAAACAACTGCTAAATAAAAACAGTTCAAACGAACAACATGTGACTGCATTAAGATGAATGGATGTGGATTATTTAATAGTACATTAATTAAATCGAGGTATCTCGCCGTATTGTAAAAGACACGGGGTAAAATCCTATGCCACACATCTCTCCAAAACAAGCATTACATTTGTAATTAAACACACTTTATTATATAAATCAACAATCAAACTCTGTTGGGAATTTAAAAACATTTACTTTACAAATCGGAGTTTTTAAACATTCATTTCAAAACGTAAACACAACGCAGTGACATTCGCCAGGCGGCTTGACAGATTGATTGCAGGTGTTTTGAATACAGGTTGAAAGTTAATAGCAATAGCTACTTACCTCTCCACAGGTGACGCCATGTTTGCGTGACGTCATACAATTGCAGCTTGTCGTCCTACAAATAGCGATCAGCTGCGTTAGATAAAGAATAATGATTTAAGTATCTGCTGTTTGAACTGTTTTATAATTTAATGCAAAAATAATAGAAAATAAATAAAAGGAAATTAAGAGGGGGAATTGAGGCTATTTATAGAATGTGATCTATGGTTTATGCTGTTCTGGGGTCAGTGGTTATGCAGTGCTTAGCCCAGACTTTTGTAAATGCATTTGAAGTGTTAGGTTTCAATATTATGTATAGCCTACTTTAAATAAATGTTGAAATGTAACATCTGCAAGGACAATTTTTATAAAGTGAATATTACAGAAAATAAAACTAAAGCACTGTCTGTCTTTGCTAAAGTTTACATCAAAAGTAAACTTAGGTGGTAAAAACAAACATGAGACATGAGTTTGTCGCCTGAGGCATTTTGTAGTCAGGAGTAATAATGTATATCATTTCTTTCACATTAAGACTTTAAATGACTGCAGGATTTTAAAAAAGTTGCAGAATTTGCCAAAGCTTGTGAATTTCGTGGCTTCCTTTGTTTCACAGTGTAGAGTTATCAGAAGCTCTTAAATATCCACTGGGTGAAGCTTAGAAAACTGACCTAACAAAACCTCTACTTTAGTTACTTAAACGCTTTAGTTACTTAAACTTTAGTTACTTCTGCAGAACAGAAACCTGCACAGATAACTTGAATCAGCGTTTGTTGCAAACTAAACTACTGTATATTTTATGAAGTTACTGTCTGATTTAAAGAGCAGATTGCATCTCCAAAGACAAAAATTACCTGACACAAATTTTGTGCAAGAGGCAAGGTAATTAAAAACAATCAGACTTCCCAGCCCAAGCATTGCCTGTAATGAGATTGTACCTTCACATGCAACTGGTCTTTTTTTAGATAACTACGTTTAGAGAGGTGATGGCCTCAGACAAGCTCTCTCATTTCCTGAACTGAAGTGATACAGTTGAGCTCAGAATCACATGATAATATGACTCTTGAGAGTGAGGAAGAGAAAAAGTCTTTATGTAAGGTCAGTGACAAACTTTTACAGGCTTTTTTAAAACTCTTTACTACAGAATAATTTTATTGCAAAGTCTCTTGCATGGCCTACAACAAAGATGTATAGATACAACCAACACGTTGTGTAATACAGTTCACTTTTTAGAATGCCATTAACCTTTCTATACATCAATAGATAGAGTTATGACATAAACATTCAAGTAGGTACTATGAAATTATATGCTCAGTCTCCAGAAGCTTTTATGAACCTCCACAGTTAATTACTTATTTGAGACCACTTCACTGCTCTCCCCATGTAGGTTTACTAGGCCCTTCGGAAAGCAGTCCTCAAAGAGGGACCAAATTCTTTTATCTTAAATTATTTTTAATTAAGGTGTGGAAGAAGACACAAAGAACTGAGCAGGATTTATAGAACCCCAGAGACACGACAGTGACTTAAAATCCCCTCTGGTGATAGAGGTGAAAGAGAAGATAGATAGTATGTGGTTTGCCAATATCTGTGTCCTGGTTTTCTTCCGTGAAAAGGTCAATAACAATAATTCCCTACAGACAAGACAGGAGTTGCATGAGGAGAGCGTTGCTTCAGTCGCATCTCAGTAATTTGTAGCTGAGTGTGAAACTGCATTTCGTGAACTGTCAAAGGTTATAGAGAAGAGGGCTCCTCCATCTCCGGTTTCAATCACAATTCTACTCAGCGAGGTGAAAGCATTGCAGATTTTCCGCACACGTCACTATGGTGAATCCACAGATGCAATGGGATGAGCCTTTTATGGCAAGAGTGTTTAAATTGCCCCTCTTAATGTCTGATAGAAGAGGGAAGGGGAGGCAAGGTCAACCTCTTACATCACAGACTCTGAGGTGGGGCAGAACAGCAGCTAGGGTCCATCACTTTTCTCTGGAAAAGTTGGTGAATGGTTTTTAACTTCAGAATGTCTAACAAGGGCAGTTTAAACAATCTTCTGTATGCATGAATGAATGTGAATTGTTGAATGTGCAGTGAGCACATCTATTTTAGATGTGCATAATGCATCTATTTTTATTTCAGGTGGCACCAAAGGGAGTCACTTCACATTTAAGCAAACAAAAAACACTTTCTATTTACACTACATTTATATTCATGTGTAAGATGTGTTACTGTAGTGGTAGAGTTTACCCTCATTGAAGTCTAATACATGTATTTCACATATATTTGTACATAATATATTTTATGTATATTTGTATATAATACAACCTTTTCATTTTAATAAACCTACTAAACTGGCAATTGAACTAGACAGCCAAATGATTTCGTGCATGTTCTTTGATGGGGATATTGTAATTAAAATCCAACTGGCTCCAAAATCTTAGGGACCACATGTGTGAGACTTATAAGTCCATGGACCTGCATTTATTTTGCACACAGCCATAAACCTTAAGAAACTGTTTCTGTTATTCTCTTTGACTTCCCACTCATTGATTCTTAGTAAATAAAAATCTCACTTTGTCTCATTCTCAAGGTTGTTCCTTTTATTAGTTTTCACAGAAATAAATACACACGTGTTTTATTCCTTATTGTGTGGCATTTCGCAAACAAGGAAAATCTTATTAACCACATTCACTGAGGAAGGACATGAAGTAGATACAGAATGTTTCTTTATTCCTATTACCCAGTGTAAAGACAGGTAATAAGTATTCATGATAACATTTAGCAGGATATATAATCCCTAATCTGAGACTGATTCCCCAATATTGAGAGGTGTTGATCACAGGTGCACTTCCTCGAACCGCTGTCCATGAAGTCATTGCTCAAGGTATTAGTGCCCTAACACAGATGTATAGATTAATCTCTGTGCTTCACTGAGATCCTATTTGTTCTCTTTGGTTTGCTGTTTCCAGCTTGTCCCTTTCTCAATAAACAAGGCACATGGTGTCTAAAGGCACAGCCTGCACGGAGGTTTGAGAGCCAGCAGTAGAGAACTGCTTTGGGCTGCTAATGAATGATAGCCTATCTTTTGTTTCTCTTAGTCTCTACTGGTCTATCATAGCTAACAAGACATTGTAACTGTGTGTGTGTGTGTGTGTGTGTGTGTGTGTGT